>JABFPN010003366.1:0-18400 GCA_022817305.1 Leptoteleia sp. ZL-2020
CTCAATTCTATATCACTGATTTGAAGGTAATTCTGAGGAAAGATGTTAGGTTTCTGGATTGATTACATGCATTCATACATTTAATCGTTGTTGATTGGTCTTTTTGGTATCTAATTACTAAACATTGACAGACTAGCTAAACGATTACTAGGTCTAGGCTGAAAGGCACTACGTATTTTTTTTTCTTTCTTTTTATTTAATAACTTTTTGGTTTAACGAATTACCAGTACTATTTGGTAAGTATCTCTAATGGTCAAAGGATTTGCTGATGGGAAAGGGATTTGTAAGACACTTCTGGTCGATCATTCAGGTGCGATCGTCCCAATTTGAGGATTTCTTTAAATTGAATAATTTGGAATTAGAGCCTGTCTTGAGTTTTTGGTAATTTTGCGTGTGAATATTGATGTCTGTGTGTGAGACATTAAGGTCACTCGGGTGGGATGAAGTGGACGGAACGTGAAGACAAACTGAAACGAATGGACAGACAAATAGATATATAGAGACAGATATATAGGCAATGACAGCTAGAGCTTACCAGTCATAGTGCGAAAGCTTATACAATTTCAGCAGTCCGTCTGTCTATCCATCCCCAATCCCTCCCTGTAACGCAAATTAATTGGCCGCTCTTTTTTTTTCACATCGACGGGATGTTTTGTTCGTTGGTCTTTGGCCGGTGACATTTGGTAACAGACAGATCGGTCAGACGGACTGGTTATACGCAACGTTTCACTTTTTATTATCCAAATCTTCTTTAAATTTACTTATTCTTTTTTTTTTTTACTTTATTTTGTCAAATTGAACGGACAAATAAAAGGTACGCGTTTGAAAGAAATTAAAGTTAAACCTATAGTCTTACAACACGAGGCGAACCAATGTGGGAAAGAAAAGCGCACACAAACAAAGGCCGGGGGCGGGGGGGGGGGGTTCGGCCGTTAAAACAGATGACTTAAACTTGTTTTCATGGATATTGCTGTTAACTGACGCAAAGCAAAGCCCAGTTCTCGCTATTTGCCGTCGACGTTCCTTCTTATCTAACTCCGTTTTCAAGTTTTCTTTAGCTCGCCTACAAACAGCAATGATCGTGCGCACAGCTGCAGGTGGCTACGAGCACAGAGATGCAACATTGATGTACAAGTAGGTACTTCGTGGATTCACGATCGCAACGGGAAAATTCGCAACCAGATGTCGCGCTCTCGTCTGAAATTAAAGATCATCCCACGTGATATCTCGATTCGTTTCGGCAAGTCTTCGCATCGGATTCACTTGCAAGTGTACCAAAAGTTGGAATGATTTGTCTTGTAGCAAAATGTTATTACAAAAATTTCTTTAACGAAAAAAGCCGCTCGGTCTTTACGATTGATATTAATGTGATTTAATGTCGTAAGTAATTTTGTCGAATGTCGTTTGGTTGAAAAGTAAATCTGTTACTCGTTTACCAAGGCAGTACTTTGAAAGACATTAATTATCCATATCACAAAATAACATCAAATGCAGGCTAAGTGTGAGAAAGTTTGAGGACTAATAACGAGAAACAAAACAGCTATTTGTATATTTCGTGACGTAAAATGTATGTATAGAAAAATACGTATATATATGCAATTGTGATGTTTTAATCAGACACGTGACATTGCAAGCAGATTCTAAAGGTTTCGGACGAACGCAAAGTGTGATATCAACAAAGTGCAGCTACAACACAAGTACTATAAACAGTTCATGAGGATGTAACACAAAATCAATCTATTAACAGAAACACTCCTCTTCCGATCGTTTGCTAGAAGAGAGATAGAAATTTTGTTGGCTCGTGTGCTGACGGAGAGAGGCGCTCGATTACAATGTTGATCGTTCCAACTTTGTCGGTGTCTCGCGTATTACAATTGTCATAATGTATTTTATGTGTGAACGATAATATTAAAAAGTGTGGTTGCATGATCATGCCGACTGTTCAATTGATATCCAACAAGAAACGACGAGACTTTACATGAGAGGTAAGAGACAGGTTTAACAAGCGAAGGATAACGTAAATTCAGAAACAGAAAAAATAATAAGAAACGAGATGAACGTAAGACATCGTAATACATACAATATGTAGAATATGAAATGCAGGATGATACCGAGATTGATCTTAAGTTCTTGGGACAGGCTTGTTTAGTTTAAAATGCCAGCAAGTGTTTTTGGAAACACGTAGTTATTACAATGGTATTATGTAAAATATAACTGATTTTTTTTTTCATTTTTTCTTTTTCATTTTTTCTTATATTGAATAGTTGCACTGAGAGACGAAATTGTAATTTTTCTTTGTAATTTGAAGGCATGACGGACAATGTTACAAAAAGTAAAATCAAAAATTGTAGAATGTATTTATAAATTTTTAAAAACAAAGTAAAAGATCATAATATTTATGTCTTTTACGAATACATTTTATAAGTTTTGATTGTTAAAAGAAGAGACGAATGCTGTTGATAAAAGAAATTAGCCTGTAATCTTTCTTATCGTGTTCCAAAAAGCATTTGATTTCAGAAATTCTTGAACTGTAATTGGTCTCGATTTCATCCCCTCGCGATGCGCTTACACACATGCACGATTTATGCATGTAAACACATATATTCATACGTGTACACGTACATGTATGCACATACCGATAGATAAATATATATATATATATAACATTATATAACCATACACAAAGTACCTTTTGGTCGAATTAGAGAGCTTCTCTCTACGCTCGGGCTCAGACTGAAACAGAGATTACGCGTAATTCGCAATTGGTTATTTAAGGGACGTCGATACATTATAAACATAATCTTATTCAAATGTTTTTCTTTCTCGTCTTGCCTATTTGTTCGCTGCAATTCTAAATGTCAATATGAATAATCGAACAAAAATGCATAAGAAGAAGAAGAAGAAGAAGAAAATTATAAAAGAAGGTCAAAAGAATGAATTCGCCTCGACTATGCAAATCAGGCTCTTGCCTTTAATTTATACACCGGAGACGTTGTGCGACGCTTCCTATTTATTGTATTCACATTTTTCCTCAAAGTCATCTCGATAACCTCAGATCGTTTGGCCATGTTCCATACTTTCCACGGACATTAACGTGAGAAAGATGCAATTCGGTCCAAATTTATACGAATTAGGTTAAAGTCAACAACGCCGGTTCGCGTTTATAATTAGGCAGGTAATGGGGGACGAAATTATTCCAAAAAAGTCCTTGGATGTACGGGCGTGAAAGCTCCTCATTTTCAGCGCAAGCTCTTAAACACTGTTGCTGTAACTTTGCACCAAACATTACCTTGTTATTTATTTCAAAGGAAGAACATAAAAAAAATAGAGCTAACTGTTCTCGGGAAAAAAAGTAAAGGAATTGAAATGCGGGAGAAACGGGGTATTGCGTTCGGTGCAAAATTGCATCGTGTTGCAGAATCATTGCACTAAAATATCCTTGATCGATCGAAAATTTTAAATCAATTCAATTTACCGAGAATGTTCGTTTCATTTATTCGCTTTGCGGTAATAAAGCTTTATTTATTGCACATTTTTTATTTTAATGTTATTTTATGGGATACGTCTTAGCTCGCTTTTCTTGTTTATCGTAATTATTAAAGGAAACTTTTGAACTACAGATATCTGTCAGTTTTCGTGCTTTACGCAGCTCTCTTAGTGCAGGCTACTTACTTACATGATGCCTAGGTGAGCTCAGAATGGGTCTATCGCACACTGGACATGAGACAAGAACAGTCGACGAACAGTGACGACAGGTTAGTCAATTATTTAGTTAGCTAATAAAATTGTTTGGTCTACATATCAACGTCATTCGCAACGAGAAGACAAAGAAAGCTGGCAGCGAATCTCGTTAATCGTATTAATTAATTTCGCAGGAAAAATCAGCGAATTCCGATGTTAGATGTTTGTTAGTGAACTCGATGAATCGTGGGTGACAAGAGCAGCGTATTAAATAAATAAATCTTTATTGAAAAAAATAGGGAGAAATTAAAAAAAAAGTTGGCACATTTGATGGAAACTCTAAATTTGCGGATGGTAAGATTCATTAGTATTTAGAATTATCTCTCCATCTTTTTAATTCACTTTGGATAGGAAGAAGACAAGACAAATTCTAATGAATGATACGGAACCGTCAATTTAATGAGCGTATAAAATGGTTTGAATAATTATAAACAGTGCTGTCAAAGATACAGAAATATCCCAATCCGAAGAAATATTAAATTGATAATTTGTATGTATCTAACAGCCCTGTTTATAAATAGGCTGTTGTTACCTAATTTAGTCTCCGATAGATTATTATAATCAGCAATTATTTCAATGATATGTTTACTGATTAATAGAAAACAGATTAATTGGATTAGAATTAATGGTAAAAGTAGGCGCGCAGGAGAAGAAAGACATACCCGTTTGCGAATGGGGAGAGTCCATTCCACGGTGGCCATCTTCGGGCCTTAGGACTGGAGAAAAGGTAGGAGCGCTCGACACCGAAACCGTCGGAGTCTTTTCAGTCTTGTCATTTCGTATGAGCTGGTGCACTGGTGGGGGGCCTAAAATACAAGTTACAATATTTCATGTAAAAACAAAAGTATACAATTTGTACTGAAAAATAAGTGAAGTTTAGTTCGACATAACAAAATTCAAGGCGCTACCAAACATTGTGTAATCCATTGCAAGAAGAGAATACAATCCTAATAGCGAAAAATTAGTCTAATGCTGTAGTTTATTATTTAAAAAAAGTAGATACTCATACATATAATTAATAATTGCTAAATAAAAAAAAGGTAATAAATTTCAGGATTAACGTCTGTTAATGTTTAAATTTTGCATTTGTCTGTCGAAAATTGGTCGTTACGTTCGACGCGAAAAGAAAGAACCTGCTACGGCGGGATAATTGTGACTAATTAAATGATTCTTGGTTAAAAAAGAAAGCTTTACTCGGAATTTTGACAGGACGCATGGTAAAATCAAAATAGGGCTAAGCCCAAATCCTGCTGGCGTTCCGTTATGTTTGTTCGGCGAAAGTGGAAACGGCAAATTGGTCTGCGTAATTATTACGTTTCTAGGTACGAATGATCAATTAAAGTGATCCAATTATTTCTAAACTCGGCGCGTCCAAGGGAACATAAGTTACGCACGGTGTCGCATAATTACGCACACTTATCCCCCCTGATGGCATCGGTCTGTTGGTGTGCGCGTGCGCGCACGCATGACCACGCGATGCCATAAATAATGTACGCGTAATTTGGAAAAGTAAATTTAAAGCGCAACTTTTCAAACTTACTGAAGTTAGCGGTGGGCTGAGCATGATCCGCGGCCGTAGCTGCGGATGGAGGGGTGTAGCTGCTGCAATAGTACGGCGGGTGCTCTATTTTGATCGCGTTTATTTGAGGCTGCATGTCGCTGAGGTCATGCAGTATGGACGCTGAAACCAGACACATATACACTTGCATACAAATAACGATTACGTACGTTCTTCATCGATACCTGCGCGGGCCCCCGCCCCCCCCCCCTTTCCCTCTTTCCACTCCCCCCCTTTCTTTCGACCGTGCTTCTATTTTCTATCTATATTTTCGCGCGGCCCCTACGAACTGGTTAGAAAAAGTTTCCGAACGGCTTCAAAAACGCCGACTATTTTCAATTGCAACACACGCCGAAGCACAATTTCCATTTTTCGTTTGCAGTTAAAATGTAATTAAGCGCTATGAATAGGCGAAGACTTGTTTTTCGGAGTAAACCGTTAAAGAAAATAGATAACTCGTTTTTGTTATTATTATTAACATTTATTATTTGCGATTATCGGGTCGATTAATTTGTATTTAGAAATGAATTGCGTTAAATATTGCTTTACTTCGTGAAGTCACCCACGAACGTGACAATTTAAAAAGTTTTACTGAAAATTCATACGGCTTTGTAAGTTTTATATTAATAACAAAAATTCATTAACATTCAGTGAAATAATAATAAATTTCAATAATTTTTACGGGGTATTAAATATTTTTATTTTATATCCTAGCTTGTTCCATTTTGTTAATTTTTTTTCAGTAATAGATCTCAAATTTTATACAAGCTACTTTTTTTTATTGCTAACGAAATTGTTTAAACTTCGCGCAATTTGAAGTCGATTACAATTTCTACTTCGAAATTGTCTAAGATCGATTGAAAGCGCGAAAATGGGGAAAAAAAGTTTGTATTCTTCTATTTCCGAGTAATTTGAGTGTACTTTTTTAATTTCTACTCGTTTCGGGTGAAAATTACAGTTCACTTCGGGCGTTGCCAGCGGACGAACATTCAGAACGAGAAATATCATGCTCCCGAGTGTCTGGTAACGTGGATTTGGGCATTGTTAACTATAAAAAAGAACTTACATTTGGTTCACTTTTTATCACGTATTGCTGAGCGTTAAGTCTCTCAGGATACGCGTGTCATAATTTGGTCTCATTTTTCGGACATTAATTTTGTTTCGTACCGAGGTAAATGGATAATGTGGCGGATGGTTACAAGCGTTACATTTTAAGCGATAAATCAATGGTCAGGTATCAGGGCGGAGCTTTGAAAATTAATTTATCAGCAGTAATCCTGTGGTAGATCAATTTGTGAAAAATTTTGATGGCTTTATTTATGGGCCCGCGTGTAATTTATTTAAATTCAAATTCTGAAATACGATGGAACGAGAAATTGACGCACATTTATTGTCGCAAACGTGTCCTTGATGACATTAAAATCAGGAATTAATACAAATAACCTTATATCAAATTTATGAAATTCCGGCTTCAAATTTTGCATTATTTTTCCTTTTCATACTTTTCCTGATACAAAACTGACTTTTACTGGTTTCAAAAATCAAAATTTATCAAATTACTATTTGAAAATTGTCAGGGTATCAAATTTGACAAATAAACATTAATAATGAAAGTTACGGTGGTAACATTTTTGAATGGAAAAGTTTTCGATTTGAGCGGAAAATAAGCGGCGGAAGCGCGAGGGAATTGAAAGATGAAACAATGATGAAAAAGGCGAGAAAAAAAGGGACAGGATAATCGACGAGCAGGATCTTCGTCATAAGCAAAGAGTGCGAAAGAGAAGAGCAACGTCGCAGCGACATGGCCGAAGCCGTGAGCATTGTTCGTTTCTATTAATACACGGGGTTGCATACTAATCTACTGCTCGGTGCAGGCTCGCAGTTGCATTTGTCGAGACATTTCGAGTCTCTCTCGTTCCTTAAACGAGTTCTTCTGGCCTATTATTCCATTTAACGTCATCGCTTGCTGCGAGCCTCAATATTCCAAGTTACGCGAAATTCGGCCCGTCCCAAATGACCATTACGTGAATACAGCCGAGACAAGATTAATCTCGTTTTCTGATTTACAAGCGCGCCATCTATTCTGCTTTATTGTTTCGAGCTTTCGAATAAAATTAGTACGATTCAACGAGTTTATTTTAATTGCTCCTATTATTGGAACATAATTCAGTTTCAATTACTATTTTCAACGATTAATTTATCGGCGAATCAATAAATCATTTTACAACGCGGCAACATTGTTCCCTGCAAAATTCAATTGTTAAACTTTCAGTCGTTACGATTTCACGTAATTCATTTTCCATGGGTAAATTTATTTTAAACTCATTTAACAGCAATGATATAAATCTACGTAAAATAATTGTGAATTGTTTAAATTTCTTTAATTAAACAATTAAAATTATTTTGTTTAATTCAATTCAACGTTTTTTCTTAATATTGGATACTTTTGATTAGTGAATTTTTGCAATAAAAAAAAACCTGAGATAACGCATTTTGATTCGTAGATAATTATAGTTATTGAAACCTATTTTCCTAAAGCACCGACACGATATCACACGAAATCTATCACAGAACAATAAAACTCGAGCAGAATGATTGCGATTATAAAATCCGTATGCGCCGCATAGCAAATTTTGGTCATATCAGTACGATTTAAAAATATCATCGCACCACCTTGAAGAGCGAAATGGAGCATAAGTAACGTCTAACGGGCATTTGTGCATCACAGTAAGAATTATGTGGCTAATAAAATGTAGCTTTAGTGGCGTGCATAACTGAAATAACATAATAGATAATGTGCGACTTGACAGAGAGAGAGAGAGAGAGAGAGAGAGAGAGAGAGAGAGAGAAAGAGAGAGAGAAATAAAGAGAAAGAAGTTAAACATTCTTTGGATTATAAGAAAGGAATTGGGCTACGATTTTTTACTTAATCGAAAAACTACAAAATTATAGAGTGGAATTCTGGAATATGTGCAGAGAAAGAAATAATAACTATTGTTCGATTTAAGTGATGATAATAAGATAAACAAATATGATAAACAAGAGCAGATAAACAGATCAGTTAAACGAATTTTTGTTTAGAAATCGTTGCAAAAAATTTCGCTGACAGTGCTGTAAAATTAATTTTCGATTAAACATTTATTGATTTTTTACTACACTGGGCAATTTTTTTAAATCAATAAGCAACTCTTAATTCGCTAAATTTCAATTAACCTTTTCTGTTTTAGATTTGATTCATATGAAGGGAAATTTAAAAACAATTCAATCCCATTTGAATCTGTTCGGACATTTTTTTCAGTGTAGATTATCATTAAATGTTCCATTTTGTCAGAATGCTCTCAAAAGGCGGTGATCGTAGAATGCCTTTCGAAAGCATTCGGTAAGTTTAATTTTAACAATTAATTTTGTTGCTTCATTCTTTGCATTCAATGTTGCTGACAAATTTGGATGTTATTAAAGATCGTCGTACCTTTTGAAAGCATCCAGAGCTCCTTTGAGCTGAAGACGCCGGTCGCGAGGATAGTGTCATTGCACACAACACCGTTATACAGTTCGTGGTAACCTGCACCTGAGAACAAATGCAATGGTGTCTTGTTTAATTACGTCAATCTCCCCTGAATATTCTCCGACATTCAACGAACTTATTTTTTCGCCGACAAAGTAATTCATTGTAATCAAGGCTTCAACTTGAATTTACAATTTTCAGCAAAAGCAATGAATTGTACACCCTTAAAAATATCCTTTCATCTCAACCAGAAACCGGTTATAATTTCTCGTCAAAAGATATTTTTTGCAAGAATTTAATATGATATATAATAAGCTTCTTAGTAACACCAAATATGATGAAGTATTAGATTTTGTGGATTTTCGCTTTTCAAACTAAATAAATGGGAATTAAAAATTATTGTACTCACCTTTCCGTCGCCTCTCTTCTTCTTTATTTACGTTACAAATACCATTTAGGACCTCTGCGAACAAAAAAACAAGAGCGCATTTATTAAAAACGAGAATGTCATCGGATAATTAAAAATAGCAGCTTCATCGGGCGGGATAACGAGAAAAACGTTTTATTTTTGTAAATGAAAGAAGTTTGCATTTGATCGTCGCAAAGTGCACGCGTCGCAAAGTGTTTGATTTAATATACCGCGCATCGTAGATTAACAAAAATAGCTAAAAGCTGAAAACAAGTCGAATTTTGTTGTTGTTAAATCACAGATGCATCTATACCCTCCATGATACGAAGAGATATAATTGTAAAATTATGAAAGTCCGTGCGCGCGTCTGAGCTCGGCGAATGCCGAAGATTAATATATTTACACTAGGAATAAAGAGTAATAATAGATTTACCTCGGCGTTGTGTGTGCAGTACGCGTATAAATAATTTACAAGATTTCAGCAAGGCAGAGTCACGTTTTTCAGGGTCATATTAAGAGGATGTCGCACACATTTGGGAAATTCAAATTTACAAACTTTATTCTCACTACATCGAGAGAAATTTATGAGTAGTTGGTATAGTTAATATATTTTATAATAACTCGAGTATATTATGTGAGAGTTTGTATTATTCCCTATAATATGACATTGTCAATGTTATAAAATACAATTTTAAAAAAAATATCGTTATCAGGGGATAGAGTTAATACAAATTAAAGTATCAACTGCCAATAAACTTCTCTCAGTGCAAATTGTGAAATGAACAACTCAGATTGCATTAAGTGATATAAAATAAAATGTTTGGCTAAAATTAATTAAGTTTAAAAACAAGATTTATCATTTCCATTAGGGAAGTGAAATCTAAAAAAATTTAATGGTAATTACAAAGGAAGTATAAATAAATGAAAATTGTATACGAAATATTGTAATAATGTTCAGTAAAATTCTTTATAATTAAATTTTCTTTGTAAAGATTGGCATTTGATTTTTTTTTCTCTCGATGTAAGTGAGTGTAATAACCGCTTAGGCTATTTAATATGATATTCAGATTTGAGACGTAATCCCTTGCATCGTAAACTTTATATTTGAAATATAAAATAAACTATCTACATAATGTGAATCGAAATTTCGTTCTATAAATAAAATATATCTGATGATTTTATTTGAAACATTGAATCGTAAATCCAACGTTTACGATTCACTCCGTCAAGCTAAATTACCTAGACTCAATATAAATTATAAAATTATGTTTTCTTTTTAATTTCCATCAAATAAATCCTTATATTGAACAAATCATAAAAAAATCAAAATAAATAATTTGTTTTGGAGCCAATAATTTGTCACTTCTACTCTGTAATATTATTTTTAATAATTATATATAAATTTCATTAATGCCAAAAAGTGATCAATTTATTATAAACTTGAATTGAAATAAAATTAATATATTAATTTCTTAATTATATACCAACAGTTTGTTTTTACTAAAAAATAAAATACCAAACAATAACTACGAGCCACAACAATTTGAAGTATAATTAAGCATTAAGATAAGTTACAGCTTCGCGCCGAAATAAATAATTTAAATGAGCTTAAAATCAGCCTAATCGACGACTCTAAATCGTAAGGCCTGTCCGAACAATAGTTCAAAAAGTGACATTATTGCGAGCCTAACTGCGTCGAGCTAAATATTGCTCATTACATAATTCATCCGATGCGAGTGTTCGGGCGGACAGGTGTTTCGTGTGGATGCATTTTCGGCCGCGTCTTAGACCATTTTAAAATTGCTCGCGACTAAATAAATACTTCAAGGAAGCCGCGCGTTTTATTTGCCATCAACATCCCCGGCCGTAAATCACAATGCAGACAGGGATCTCCGAAAGAAATCCGCTCTTTCATCTCACTTCCTCTTTTTTACCGCGCCTTTCACAACGTGCGATCAACATCATGAAAATTCCAAAGCTTCTGAAAATATACATAGCCCCGCGTGCTAGCGCGCTCGCGGAATAACGCCACATTATTTTCTTAACGCGAACAAAGAGACGGGGTGAGGGGGAGTTCGAGGCTCCTTTTTTGTTTTTGTATACGCCCGCGCGCGAACAAGAAAATAAAACGAAGAGGAACCAAAACAAACGGGGAGGGGGGGGGAAGGTTAAACAATTCGTGATTTTTGGAATGCGAATGCGGAACAACGCGAGGGACTGGAGTGCTTAACCTAGTCAACGTTTTGGCAGCGCGACATTTTTTTGCGAGACCACATGGTAGGCCGGCCAATTTTTGCGTCAACTGATTGTAAACATTAGAAATGCGGTTGCCAAGCCGAACGGTTGTAATTCATTTGCTCGAGCCAGCAAACTTTAACGCAAGGTGAATTAAGCGATCATAAACTCTACTGCCTGACGTCACCGACCGGTGTCAATAACACTCGAGCATGTCCAAAAAATTTACACCTAGCGCGAAATTGTAACCGGTGTTGGCGTTGCCAGTAATTGACTTCGAACGCAAGCTCTCCGAGCTCCAAATGACATTCGTTGAACTCTTGCGCGTAAAGATGACGATCTTCGATTTCAATGCAAACACGTCCAATATTATTTATATAAAGTTCGGCATCTTATATTCCAATTCGTTCAAATTAACCTAGGGTTGCAATCTATCTACAACTACCTACAATTTACTACCTACAATTTAGGTTAGATATTTTAAGACCAAAAGCCCTAGATCTGAATGTTAAAGCTATTATTTGGGTTGACCCTGGGGTATACCAAAATTATAAAAGGGTCATTTTAGTTTCTGGTGTGGTATTTGAGGTTAAAAATATATTATCTTTCAAAGGAAGCGCGATTATACAATTAAATTACCGTGCCTTCTCAACGTTCTGTTTCATAATGTTCCAATATAAATTTGCGACAAGTCATCGTTGATGAGTCTTTTTCAATTCTTTGAGGGGATCTTAAATATTTTTCTGGTTTTGTAACAACGAAGGGCTTTAATGATTGCTTGTTGTGACTGTTCCAAGGAGACAAAGGCCGTGAGAAAATATAAGCATAAGATTGGCGTGTCGGGTATGTCATGGGGACCGGGTGAAATTGGCAAGACGTTCCAAGAAACTTTGAATCGAAGCCGAGTGGAGTAGCGGGTGCCCGTTGAATGAACGCGGTTGTACGTATGAATGAACGAATGAGCGGTCGTTGGCTTAAAGAGAGAAAATCAACACCCGATTCCAAATCTGCGCCGCTCGCAAAATGCGCTGAAGCATCAACCGAAAAATGTTCATCAGTTCGCCACTCATTCGCGGTGCAAGCCAACAATCTTAAGCTCAGTTTAGGGGTGTTGCTGGCGAAAGTCGAACGCTCACAACCGCGTCCGTTAACGCAAGATGTACCAATTCGAAATTGCATTGTTTTGAAATTCAATCTTTTGTTGACAAATTCATTGCACTTAAAAATACAAAAAATATCACGCTATTAACTATTGGAACAACTAACTTTGCTGAACATTATTCTTCATATTCAAAATTGATTCCAAATTAAAAATTCAAATGTTCAGTAGTATTTTTGACGAACATAAACATACTTTTAAAGTTGACGTTACTTTCATAGGTCATGTAAAATGTATTAGCTTGATTTTCTATATTTTGTTTAGACATTGTTTCAAATTTCTTGCACTTACTAAATTTGTCACTTGAACAAACGAGTTAAATAATTCATATGCTTATTGCACTCAGAGAAAAATTTGGTACAGCCAACTAATAATTCTATTTATTATATATATACAAGATACAATTAATTAACTTTATTTGAATTATATTTACAATTTATTTAGTTGTCCAACTAAAAATTTATTTAACACAACTCATTAAGCAATAACTTAAAGTTTTTAGTTGGGCGTACTAAGCAAATTTCTCTCAGTGTACTTGTTCGCTTGAAATATTTTGCGGCTCGAAGGTATGATTTTGTGAACAATAAAAAGATTACCATGACTGGTTATAAAGTTGGCGAGGTAAAGGTCGAGTTCTCGGACGGAGACGTTGATGTGGTAAGGGTTGACACAGAGGCCCGGTTGAGCACATTCTGCAGTCTTTTCCAGTCTTTCTCCATCGGTCGATTCTAACGGAATCGCCTTGAAGAGGATCACCATTACCAAGTCCAATCTCCATACCTTAAACAAGAGTGCGTTACGCTATAAGTGCCGGCATATTTTTTACCGCAGACAAATTGAATGGAATCTTTTAGTATCCGTTTAATGCGACACACAAAACATTTTACGTACGATTGATCTTCATTACTTACCATTGGACTTTCTTTCTCGAATTGACAATTCATGCAGAGAGATCTCTTAAATGCGTAGGAATAATTTTGTGTCGAAGTGTAAATTTATATATATGATACAGGTATAGAAAAAAATTGCTAAATAAAACAATGAATGCAATAAACATTTAAACTAAAATTTTTAAATTATTTTCAGTAATAATCGTTTTGAAGATACCAATAATAAGTAAGAAATTTCCAGAATTAGTGTTTAAATTAATAGGATAATGTTCAATTTAGATTGGTACTGAACGCAATGCGAACTTGCAAAGACTTTTAGAAACCAACGGGAAATTCTAATTACCTTGTCGGCTTGTCGTAGACAGTCGATTCTACGCATTTTGCCTTTTTGGTCGGGATTGCTTAAGACGCACATTGCCGGCCTCTTCCCCGTAATACTCAATACGAAATCCTCTCGGTATTCCTGCGTTATATCCTTCCTCAATTTCCCCAAAAGCCGCGAGGCCCATTTCTGTTTCACCTCCAGTTTCTCGTTCTGAAACAATAAAATTACCGTCGCATTAAACTCCAAATTTAAGACAATTTCCCGTACCTCCTTGAGGTTAATATTATGGAAATTTTTCCCAAATTTGTTCCATTATTTTCACGTATTATAACAATTCATTTTAACGTTCAATTAAAAAATTGTTCGCGAAAGTATCGTTGGGTAAAATTTAAAAGCTGAAAAAGTTCATTAAATAAAGGTGAGAAACTTAAAGTCGTATATATCCTTGAGAGAAAGCCCACGAAATTCCGCGCCATTGAAAAAAATAAATTTCAAGCGGTAGGCCATTCGGAAGGAAATATGTGGCGTTACAAATCGGTCGAGTTTGTACTTTAGAAATGTGTAATAAAATGAAGATTTCAATATTCGCAGATTCGCGCAAAACGACGGGGGAAACAATTTCGTCGGGAGCGGAAAATCCGGGAGCCTGACGACGACCTCGGTGCCGCGTGAAACATATGCAGTGCACGCTATCGGCCCTAGCGCACGCGGAATAGCAAACACTCAGCGCGTTGAAAAAAAGACCCTGAGAAATGCATCGAAAGTGCGCGGAATGCATCGCTGTCGCGCGATCTATCTCGCCTATTCCTCGTGTGTACATGTGTGTTGTAAAGTGAAATTGCATTTTGAGAATACGAATCAATCAACGTCACGCGACGAAATTAAATCAAATTTTACCTACGAACGTGCACTTTTGGAAAATTGAACGATTTTCAAATTGATTTATGGACGGCATTCCCGCGGAATTCCCATGTTATACGCGTTAAAGACATTTTTTATTGATGGCATAATTGATTTTTCGTGATTTCGATTTCAAATTCACCGCCATTAACGGCCGTTCATGCAGTTTTTGCTTTTGCCATCATTTGTGCTTACTAAAATATTGAAACAGGCTCCAAAAGTTACCCTTTCAATAAATTAAATAATAAAATGATTCACAACATTTCAATTATTATTCACATTTCACCTGCACTTAAAAGAGAATTTTAATATAAATGTTGATATTTTAACAAATAATCTGATACCTGTAATAAAATAACGATAAGAGACGCGTACAATGTTTTATACAATCTAGCAAGGGAAAGAATATTACATTTCTGAAAACTTTAAAATACTAAAAAAAGTTTTCAAAAAGTTGAGCAAATGTTGTATTCTTTTCCTTTATATTTTATGTAATATTTCCACTTGAAAAAAATAATTATTAAATTCGGAAAAAAATTACGAATACGTACTCTGGCGAGTGAATCTTCAAGTAACGCCGCAAATGAAATGTTTTATGTTTACAATTTGTTAAAATAAAAAGGGCACAGGAAGGCGCGGCACAACGTTGGCATTCTCCAAAGCAAATTAATACAATATGCATCGTGGCGCAAAGGAGAAAATAAAAATGTTTTTCATGAAGATTAATCGAGCTCGCGATATGTAAATGTCCGTATAAGTATTCTGCGAGTGAGCCACGCACCTACATGAGTTTTCACGCGCGTGTCAGGCGTGCGACTATGGGAGCGAGTGTAGTTCAGAGGATGGAGTGCATACTTACGGTGCATCGCACATAAATCCGATCAAGTATGCCGGGTGTGAAGAGGTTCGCGAATGTGCGTCGGATAGGCGCGGTAGTTTACCTCGTTCGCAAAACGATTTCCCAAAGAGCTTCGGGATCGGCGTAAATGAAACTCATCAATTCATACATTATTGCCACCGCATGGGAAAAAAGTTCAATAGAATTTTATTACGTCCGAACTGAGAGAAATGATGTAAAAATTACAATCCTTGCCGATAAAATATGAAACTTATCGAATAAGTGCTGCAAAAAAATGCACAAATATAGAATCGATCAAAACAATTGTATAATAATATAAATTTTATTTTAAAAAAGAACATACTTTTACCATTTTTTTCGTAATTTTTGAAATTCTTTACGATTTTATTTTGCAAAATTTAAATCTACTATTTTAAATGCTCTGCAATTTTCGGGAAATTAATCTTAATACGATGGCAAAATAAATTTTTCGTTTCAAATCGTAAACAATAATGTATTAGATCAAAGTCTCCTTTGTCGCAACGTGGCCCGAAATTCTCCGTTGTTCAAACGCATCAATATTATATGGTTTCTGATAAACGTACAAAGTAATTTCAATGATCCACTTCGATATAGACGTTTGCTGAAATAACCATGAATAAAAGAGCATATCAGACAAAGCGAGGCACACTCGTCTTGTAAGTTGAATACGCGAAAGACAAAGCGACGCGGAAGACGGTGGTCTTTTGCGATTATTGGAACGCGGAAGAACGAGCTGCTCGTCTATTTCCGTTTTGCGCGTTCCCCCACCACCTCATCCCGATATTGTAAAAGGGATGAGACTACAACATGGATACAAGATCAAAACCAAGTTAAACTCACGTCTCATCAATTGTACTAAACAGCACTTCTCCGATGACTCTTCTTTCTGAAAATATATTTCTGAACTGTGATTCATTTTTTTCAGCCAAAATAATTCAAATAAAATAATGCTTATCATAATGTATTTATTTTCTTCCATAAAATATTGTTTTGCAAAAGTAGCACTGTGAGAAAAAATCAATAAACATAATTAAGCTTACATATTTAATTATTGTAATACCTATAAAATTATTAGTTACCTTTCCCAAGGTTGATATAATTAGTTTAACCGAAGTAATTAAAATAAATAAAGTAATCACGAAAATTAACTAAAAATATGCTTATCTCTCCCATGGTTTTCACAATGTAAACTATACCTGAGGAAAAGTCAAATATTGCTCTTTATTTAATATTACATTACAGCGAGAACTTTAATTATAAATTTAAATTATAAATTAATATGGTGAATTTTTTTGAATTAAACACAGTTTCAGTCCAGTATTTTATATTAAATAAAAATGTACTTTAGAAATGTGAAATTAATACTTCAACGACAGAATAAGAACAGTTTTAGAACGGTTTATAAGTATGCCGAAAAAATGAATACATGGACCAACATTTTAGCGGGAAATCACAAAATACCAGCGGCTAGTATAAAGTGCCTTAGATGACCCGTGCAGCGGTAGCGCTGATGGCGTTTTACGTCTTGCGACAGATACTGACGCTGACACTAATGCAAAACGCGAACAGCTGTCACTAATTTATTTTGGATTTCGTACACTCGCGCGGTATCGCACAATGATTACACTTTATAAATAAGTTTCCTCTTTTTCACGTCATAGATCGTCTCGTCGATTAAATTCCAATTTGCACTAATATTATAACAAACATTTCAACCTTCATTCTTGAGTTTATTTTTGGACTCTTCATATTTTATTCATAAAATATAAATATTTTAAGCAGTTCATTCTTACAATTTTAATCATTATAGGAGTAAATAAAAAAATATACTTTGCACACACGTCTTTTGCATATATATTCTTTACTTTATGCTCTTGTTTTGTTATTAATAAAATGTTATAAAAGTAGTTGAGATTTAATTAATAACTTAATGACGATTCTCCATTCTGTATGATCAATTTAACGTAAAGTTTAAACTGTTTGAAGTGGTGGTTATTTTCGCTTGAACTTGGCCAGTTATTAATATTTCTCGTTAATTCGTAATTATTTATAAATTTATAATAAGAGCATGAGAGGACTTTATGTTTTTAGAAAGAGAAACAGAAAATCATTCTTTAGAAGTTTTTTAAGGAATGTCACTTATTTGTTATTATAAACAAGTAGAATAATTCTTATTTTATTTTTCGATCATAAAATATGTGTTCATTTATAATGTTTATTATAATACAAAGCATTTTAATAAAAAAAATTGACCTTTTTTAATGAACGACGGGTTAAGATTAAATAAATCTTCATTAATACTTGCTAGAAATATATTAAAAAATCAATACTTTAATAATAATAATAATCAAAAAAAAAAGAAAGAAAAACCAACTTTCCGGTTGAATAACGCAGTAAGAAAAGCTAGTTAACAGGTTTGCGGCATTTTTTGATGGGTCTTCGATGGCCCTTCTGAATCTCCATTCTCACCGCACCTCTGCCAAGCATGCCACCGCCACCTCTCCCAGGTCTCTGCGTCTCTTGAGCTATTTTCAAGCGCGGGAAATAAAGCGCAGACTGCATTTTTAGCCTAACAGCGACGGTCAGCTCATTTTCGTTCTTCTGAGCGCTCAACGAGGAGGATATATTCGCGGAACTTGGGTGGCGACGTCCTCGGCTTTTCTTCTCCCTCCCCCCAAGTAGAAATTCAGCATGGAACTAGATGTGGCCCTGATTCGTTTTCCACGTTTCCAAATCGGGCACCGATTTGGTTTCCAAATAGGGCGCCGTACCAGTTCGTAACGCTTGGTATGTATGAG
>JABFPN010003367.1:0-18398 GCA_022817305.1 Leptoteleia sp. ZL-2020
CCCCCCCCCCCCCGTATTAACGTAATTTTCCTTTTTAAAAGCACTCTGCATTAAGAGGAACAACATTCCTCTCTCTTCATTTTTTTTCCTTTCCTTCTTTGAAATCAAATGCTCATCGTTAGCCGGATTAAATTAATTCACTTTGTAACCCAAATCTAGTTTTCCATTAATTACCATTTCATATGACGCGAAAACATTATTACCGGCGTGGGGGGGGGGGGGGGAGCCTTTTTTTATTACGAACCGCTTCCAAGGATGAGTTTTTTTTTCGCCCGATCCCGGAAATCGCTTGGCGCGTTCAGTCGGGCCGAATTTTCTTGAATTTCCGCAGTTTTTATTCAAATGCAGGATAATTACGCGCCGCTGCCGCTTGATGCCAGAATTAAGTCCTTTTAATGGGCATGTTTTAATGCGCTTTCATTTGTAACCCATTCTAATCGAATATTTTAACACGCGCGTTAACGTTTGCAAAATTCAAGGAGGCAAATTCACTTCTCTGCAAGCATGCTTATTTTAGCTGCTGCAATGAATTTATGTTCATCAACAAATTACTGCAGATGTCACGAATGTATGGTACACGAAAAATACGTGAAAAATAAATTTTCATTCTTTACTTTCTTCTTATTCTAACTTGGAAGTTGTGTTAAAAATTAGTGAACTATACACCCGGAGAAAGAATATATTATTTTTAAATAAATATCCTAGGTAAAAATTTATATATGTGACATATAAGCCGCATATTTCGCCATATATGTTGAATTTTGTGTGACGTAACATAAATGTCACATTAACGTGATATGAGTTCACATATATATTAACATATAGTCACATATATGAAACATATATGCCACATATGTGTTGATTTTTACATAGGATACTTTGAAACAAATAAATTCTATACACGGAGAAAAATGTTTAGTTGTGTTAACCAAACATTTGGTTCTTTTTTAGCTGACCAAAATTTTTAGTTGAAATAACCAAATATGTTGGTCAGAATATTTTTTTTAGTTACTTCAACCAAAATTATTTGTTATTGAAACAATAATTTGGTTATTTTAACTAAAGATTTTGGTCAGCTAAAAAAGAACCAAATTTTGGTTAACATTTTTCTCCGTGTAATTTAAATACAAACTTACTAAATATTTATTCAATATAAATGAAAAAATTCCATATATGTCCGTAAGAAATTTCTTAATCCATACATGGCTATACATAAGTATACACATAAACATAATATTCTAGCCATGTATGCTTCTCATGAATCCCCTATATTGAAATCCATTATTACCATACATAAACCATATATGAATTACGGGAAAAACATATACCGTCCATATATGCATTTTTACTAGGCACGCTATTGCCAGTAATGCAGTTCGGCAATTTCGTTTATTAAAATATTCATTTGTTTATAATTCACGGGAAAATTGAGTTACGTGTGTAGGATAAAAAGTGGCGAAAAAAAAAAGAGAAAAATAATATCGCAGGCATGCCACACACTAAAGGCACTATAAACGAATTGAATTGGGACGGGATAGCAGTGTTGAATCATTTATTGTGGCACTGAACAATTGTGGGTGGTAGTGAATGGGAAAGTAAGTAAGAGAAACAAGGATGAAAGGCGGTAATAGGAAAGTAATTGAGAATTTATTAAGCGATGTGAATGGGTGAAAATTTGATGGTAGAATAAAGTGGAGCGTTACTTGTCGGGGGGGGCTGGGGCTCGCGACGACAAACAAATGCGGGCGCCGGACCAAGCGCGGTAGATTGGGCGCGAGGAGGATCGGCCGACCTCGGCGGCACTGAAACACGGTCGGGGTGGGCACGAAGAGTATGACGCGGAGAGTATGACGCAATTACGGCGCAGACTCATTGTTTCATTAGGGAAGACAAAGGGAATCTGGAATAATGGACAAATAGGCGCGTTTATGTAGTGCCCCGTTCTCTCGACTACTCCAATTAGGAGCTCCTGGGGGGTCGTCAAGGCACGTTCTCTCCTCGCATCGCACATGACGAACTTGCCGCGGACATCGTTTACTTAAGTTACGCGCCCAAACAACGTTCAATCAAACGACACCGAGGGCTATTTGTGTCACAACACTTTTGTCATGTATAAATCGCGTTTCGAGTAATTAAAACGTCCCATAAGCGTGTTGTAATGTATTTTGCACGCGCGACTTTTTAATTGTACGTCGGAAGAATAAATAAATAAGATTCGTAATGGCAAATTTTATATACTGGGAAAAGTTTTGGAACAATGTCTACTGTAAAATATCAATTAAAGTCATTTTAAAATTAAACTTACACTGAGGAAAAAGTAATAGTAAAATTTAAAAGCATTTTGTATTCATTTAGGGATATGTCCGAGAAATGAAAGTTTTAATTATTAATAATAGTAAGAGTGATGATCATAAAAACAATGTTTACAACTTTTATATTAAAATCTACTACAAGATTATAAAATTTTACTATTATTTATGGCAAAAATAATTGCTTTTCCAATATATCCTTAAATTGGCACACTCACTCTTATAGAAAAGCGTATTTGTGTCGAAATAAAAGTATCGAGGCAAAAGAGAGAAAACGCATCGTCATACCCCCACGATTAATTTCTTGGCTCAAGATTTTCAACAATCAGTAACCAAGCGAAAAACTCTCTTGATTATGAAATGTTTTGAGTCAAGATTTATATAAAAAGAAATAAAAAAGATATGCCATAAATCACTATTTTTTATACCAATTTAAGGATATAGTGGGAAAGTCATTATTTCTGCCGTGAATAATAAAATAATTATCCCTTTATAGTTTTATTATAATTCAATTTAATTTCCCATATTAATATAAAATATTTTAAATTTTACTATTACTCCTTTCTCTGTGTATGTTATAATTTAAAACTTTAATTAAATGTATATAATAAAATAAATTTAATTAAATGTACAATTTATTGAAAGAATAATTAGGGCTCTTTGCTCGCGAAGAATTCAATGTTATTTAAAGACTAAATGAAAGCTCAGCGGCTTCGATAGACATCTCTTTATAAAAGTTAAAGCAAGAAACAAAGGACTATTATTTTTAATCACATTTTTGTCCAAGGTAAAACGTAATTGGAAGTAGCTTATTTCCAGATTGAATAATAGAAGAGGATATTGTAGCTTTTTATTAACATAATTTATTTTAACGACGCAACACTGTCAACAAAGTACACGCTAATTATCTCTGCGCATTCAAAAATTAAAAAGTTAAAAGCATGTAAGTTATAAAAGAAAATTATTGCGCTAATATTGACACAGTCGTGTAATTCAAAGTTATTATTACGACCTCATTTCGGGATATAACCATGATTTATTCTTCATTGCATTAAATTAAATTAGCGAAACTGCAATAAATTTAATAAATTTCAGACAATTTCCTGGCATTTCATTTTCCTCCTATTTGAAATGTATTTTTGAATGTGAATGCTTTATTTAAATTTCATCAAAATCATTTTGTAATGGATATTTTAGTGTGTCTTATTGAATATACAACACAATTCATATTTACATTTTAAATAATCAAAGGACGTATTACAAAAATGTATATATCCATTAGTTCTTTTTCCATTAACCTTTTATATTATAAATAATTCCTTTAATTCCAGTTTAAATGCATTCAACATAAATATATATATGTTGAAATATATATGGACATGTGGAAAAATGTTTCATTCTTTTATATTTCAAATTATTTTCCTATTGGAAGATCATTGGAAGATCGATATTCCGATTGGAAGATCGTTTTAAGGGTGTAGGCAAAGCTTCGCGTAATCGTAATCTCCGGTTTACGAAATTAGCGGAAATAAACCTCGGTAATTAATCAAAGCAATGTGGCCCTTCAACTTTTGATCCGCAAAGAACAATACGAAACAAACAAGCAGTCGCGTCTGCCTTATATCGAGCCGACTGAATTCGTAGCCGAAGGAAAGCGGCTACGAATAACCTCAATTCGTCGATAAGTTTGGACGGATTGCGAAAAAAAAAAAAAAACTGCCTAAAAGGAGGGATGAAAACCGTATAAAACGTCGAATGAAGTATATTTGTAAAATGCATAATGCCCGGTTATAAATGTCGAAACGGATGCGGATTGAGGCAGAGCGAAAGATCATCACTGATACATTTAGGATGAAATTCGCATTGAAAAAGCGGAAGAAAGGGAAGGCCTTCGGGGTCGGTGGCGGGGTTAGGGGGGGGGGGTGACGGTGCGCTGCTGCTCCCGAGGGATTCGCGGCTTTGTTCCCAGCTATTACCCTGCCCCGCGAGCCCTTACGATATTATTATATCTTACCGTCTGCCTGCCGGCGGCGCCCACCCCCTTCCCCCCGCTCCCTTCTTTTTTCCGACTGCCGACTCTCCTCTTCTATTGCGGCTCGCAACTCAGCCTCGTCGTATTTATTTTATTAAACCATTTTCCCAAGTCTCTCGAGGAACTTTGGAAACGTCACGCGGATACGTCTGCGGACGTTGCCGGGGCTCATCTCGCACTGTCTTCGATTGTATTAGGAACGTCGAGCGGTGGATGGCCTACTCGAGCAAGTTGAAATCGATTCCACTGCGAAGGCTTCTTTATCCTTCTGGGAGCCCGCGTCAAACTTTCCCTCGAACCGCTGAAAAATTGACCTTTCCGATTATGTGTCATTCAATCCTCTCCGTTAATTGCATTCATTCGCCAATCTCAATTGACTGACTTTTAAGCTCACTCCATTTCCGGGATGTTGCACCTTTTTTGGTTCGCTTCAAGATTTTCTTCTTTGTAACTATTTTTCTGTATTTTCTCAATGCAAGAAATAGAACTCGAAATAGTTGGGAATCATTTGAATTCCAAACAGTTCCACAAATCACAAACTGTAAAATGTTTGAATTGTAAGATTTTAGTCCGCGAATTAATGGTAGAATTTAATTAAATATTGTAACAATAACATTCCGATAATAAATCAAATGATATATTTACGAAAAGATACTTGAGGTAATTAGAGTAAAACGTTGTAAGTTATATCGCAGGATCAAATCTTGAAAGTGATATTGCCGAGTGATGTTAAATGTGCCTCGAAATGTTCATAAGTATAAAGATACCGATGTATATTTATGTACTGATTGCTTCAAATGTATTTTGAGATTAATCGATATTTCAAGGTGTATGCACGAAGGTATCAAGATTTATGGACTTTTAGCGATATATCGATGTTTCAAATTGTATCGATATTTTATTTGCAAATATAACATTTTTAGATGTACCATTATTTATACAGTGGTTCGAAATGAACTATCGATATTTAGATGTAAACTGGTGGTATACATTTACAGTCATGGCATCACTTTTGGCATACATCAAATTTCTAATTACCTTGTTATTTTTCTTGCCCTATTTATACTGACGAAAAATTGTTAGTAGCAGTTACCACCCTGGTAAAAATGAAACATATAGGGTCCATATATGTTTTAACAATTTCATATGAGGAAATGAAAAATTCATGTATGGACATATATATTTTTCCTTAACCCATATATGGACATATATGTTCGGTATAGGGCAATAATTGATTTCCATATAAGGAAATTATTAAATGCATATATGACTGGAATATTATATCAATAATTGCTATATATAGGCTATATATGACCATGTATGGATTTTTTATTTCCTTATATGAAATTGTTAAAACATATATGGACTATATATAGACCATATGTTTCATTTTTACCAGGACAGTTAAGTTTGTATAATATTGCATGTATATACTATATATATTTCCAAGCTACCCACTTTAAATAGGTAAGACGAATCGAAACGGAATCGTCATTAATCTCGCTCTCTTCCACGTTATAATGTAAAGCTTATGAATGTCAACACTTAAATTGGGGTTATCGCGCGAAAATGAAACGAAAAAGAACGGAATGAAAAGAAAATGTAAAAAAGAAGTCAACGAGATAGAAGGTAAGCTAGGAAGACAGTGAAAATCCTACGTATAATAAAGTCTTTTCAGCTGGCATTATGTCAAGTTAGCCTCGTTAGTAGAACTCGAGCTTTTTTTTAAAAGTAAAAAAAAAACACTCGTCGGCGTGGTTGCTGCCGACTCGTTGAACATGCGCGCCGGCCCCTCATTCTTTTGTTCCGTGATACTTTGTTTTGTATGCAATTATCGCGGCGTGTGACATCTCTCTGATGACCAAGTCGGTACACTGTCCAGGATATTCGCAGCTTCCTTAAATATTCCAACTAGTTGGCTGACGTTTACACAACATTTTAGCGTCATATTTCAATTTTGTTCGCCTTTAAAAGAAAACGTGATTTTATTTCATTTACACGCGAGCGCGAGGATGAGCGCGTGTATAAATCTGCCCAATTTGATTATCGTTTTGAGAAAAAATGTTAATTTATCGTTGGAATTAATGAAAAAAGATTAGTCGGCAAATAATAGCGCGTAGCTGAAATAGAAGGCGTGCAACATAATTGAAAGTTTGCATCAGAAAATCGGTGATTTTGTATACCGCGTTAAACTCATTATCTAATTGATAATGTCAAATCCAATTAAACAAATATTTAGTAAAAGCACAATTAATCAAATCATATACGTTCGCATCTAGATTTAGGTTTTTGATTCGGTCAATCACGCATCAAACGGCAGCTGGTAATCTCGTTGATCCGACCATCACAACAGATCGGCTTCGCAGTTAACATTGCAGCGAGTATTGTCAATTACTTAATAACTGATAATGAACTCGTTTAACGAAAATATTTATACGTCATTTATAAATATTTCACGTAGCTCGACTTTCTTTCTTTCTTTCTTTCTTTCTTTCTTTATCAACGTTTATTAAATTATTAAATGTTAGGAGAATTGGATTTACTAGACCTTATACGAAACTGAAGAATAGGACGTATTTTTAAAATTAAAAACGTAATCAGAAAATTTTTTGTTTTTTACCATTAAATGTACTGAAGATAGAAATAATGAAAGCAACTTTTAGCATATTTGAAGTAAATATATACAAAGTAAACGCCTAATTGATGAATAAAAACTTTTATATTACATTAATCAAAGAAAAGAAATGAATGTTAAAATGTTGAATTTATTAAAATAGAAACTAATCGTTGTATTAATTTGAAATATATGAAATGATATTTTATCATTATTAATTCAATTATTTTCGTGTATAAACGCATTAAATTGAACTTTTACTGAACCGGCGGCGCTTATGCACACAAACGAGATGAAACAATTTAAGTCTTATTTCAATTACATATTTCGAAAGTAGTGCGAGGAAATGCAAACGCATAACATTGAAAATTCTATTAATTTTTTTTTTTTTATGCTATTTACTCGGACGTTTTAACGAGGAATTCTTCACTTTAATTGCTTTTCGAAATGTACACATTCAAATGTAATTGATTAGTAGTGATTTCTTTGTTTATATTAATAAATTACTTTAATTTAAATGTTCAAACATTTTTACTCTATACTGAGAAAACAGTTAAAAAAAAGGATGCGAGAATTGTACAATTTATTATTATCATACAATTGCAGTAAAATGTTGTGTACGATATAGTAAAATGTTATATTCAGAATGGTAATAATTACGATAAATCGTGGCAACTTTAAAATATCATATAAGAAATATTACTGTTTTTCTCTGGGGACAAAGCACAGCAACAACAAGAACAAGAATGATTAGAAGATTCGAATGAAATGAACGTTTAATTGGCGCGTTTTAACGTTGAACGAACATGGGTGTTTTCAGGTGTGGTTCCAAAACCGTCGCGCCAAGTGGCGAAAGAGCGAGCGACTGAAAGAGGAGCAGCGGAAGCGCGAGGGCAACGGTATGGAGGCGGGCCTGCCGGCGACGTCGTCAAGCGGTCCGAGCCCGACGAACCACCACGAGGCCGACGTCGGCAGCGCCGAGGGCGACGACGCCGGCCCGGAGGGTGGCACCTGTTCGCGCAGCCCCAGCACCACGTCGGCGTCCGTGAGTCCGCGGCCGCAGCAGCCCCAAAGCCAGGCGTCGTTGGGCGCGGGCGTTGCGACGCCGCCGCCGCCGCCTTCGAGCGCCGCTCGAGCGCCGCCACCGGCCAACGCGGTAGGTGGCCTCGGACCACCCGCGGAGAGGTGAGCTTTCAGCTTCGTTTGTATTTACGTCTTTAGGAAATATCGCCAAGGGGGTGCCATCGCGCGGGGGCTCCCACGCCGGAAGCCCGACACGCGCCATTAAACCTGCCAACAACCACCCCGCGACGCCACTTGGCCCACCGCCCACCACTCCCTTTCCCAGTCATCCTTCACCTTTTTCTCACACCCGGCCCACCATTCGCGTTTCTCTCAGCTCTATAATCGCGGCGATGTTGCCGCTTATTTTGACACCGCTCGCGCTGCTTTTTATCAGGGGGAACGTGGGAATAATGTAAAATAAAATAAACAACGGAGAGGGGGTTGGCGCTGGTGCGTCACTTCCAGTGACCGGACTCGTTTCCAACTGGTCGGTGTGCCTTCGCCATGATGACGGAAAAGGTGGCAAACTTTTTGTTGACTGGCGCTAGCAAGAAGATCATTATTACTTTTTGCGTGAATTCGTTGGCCCTCCCAGGGTCTGGTGGCAGGGGCGCTGGCAACGCCGACTTTCGGTAAACATTGTCGCCTCGTTACATAACTTCCGGCCCGCTCGTATTTCATCTCGGCTCACTACCTTCGTTATAACGCACCGCGCCCTTTTTATCGCGTCACTTCATTTTTATTCGCAGCTTTATTACGACTTTATTATGCGCATTAAATTCGCTCCGCGCCGGCTTACGTCGATTTGCGAGCCAAAATGACGATAATACCATCGAAGATGCTGCGGAAATGAGAGGCAACGGGGATAACCGGATATACGGAATAGCTGGCGAAGTTACTTCGCCGAAGTCTCCGCGGTTGTAATTTATTTAAAACCGCTCACCGTAAATATATTCTCATCATTTATTCAGTCGTTCGGTAGCTCGCTCCGGCTCCGGGGTAAGCTTTTGCCTTCTGTGTGCGCGCCTCTCAACCGTAGATGGCGCCGCGCGACGCACCGCGCTTTTGTAAATCCCTGGCCCCTGTCATCCCACGTCAGCCGCCGTCAAGGAGGAACCCGCGTATCACGTATGTAGACTCGTGCGGATCTATTATGCATTATGCGCCAGATCCAGACCCAAACAGTAGCTTCCTTCCCTACGATCCGACCGACTTCGATCCGGTGCCGCCAATCTTCGGCTCCTTAAGGGCACGTTCTGGCCCAAGTCCATCTTCGAATTTCCTCCATTTGTCCGTCCATCCCACAAAATCTGGACGCGCTCCCAAGTAGACATTTCAATCGGGCTAAAATATGGCACGGATAGGGGAACGGCACTTCTTGATCAGGCCCTGATAAGATATCCAAATCACGGGTCATAATATAGGTGTAATTTATTATTTTTGTCCAGATCCTATTTTTAGTTGGTTGCACTAAATTTTTCTCTGAGTATATAATACTTTATATTAACAACATATGTTATAAATCCATCAACTCCTTTTATTGATTTTATACTTTTCTTCGTTGAAAACGACCATCATTTCTGCTTCTCTGCTAGCTTTATCAGAACCAGATCATACATCTTCAGGAGTTTCTGATGAGTTTATCTAATCGGGACCTGATTAGGTTTAGGTCTTAGGTTAACCTAATTGAGTTGAAATCCGTTTGCCTTATCAGGCAAGCCTTCTCTGGTCATCAGAGGCTAACCCGATCAGGACCTGATCCAAGTATGGATAATTAAGATCCCCAGATAGGACCCTGATACGGCCCTAAGGTGAATGCCACTATTAGGGTTAACCCTGTATTCTAAGCAGAATGAGCTCTTAATTTATTTATGGCAAACCTGATTCATTTAAACTTGGGTTTGCTCGAGCTGGTCAATTACTTATTGGGATAACGATAAATCATTCCATTCGAGTAATCTAAAGAAAAAGCGTAAAGGAAGTGATAAGAAAGTGAAATTCGGTGCAACGAGATTGAGATTATTCTAATCTTATTGAACGATTTACACATTTATTAACGATCGACTTGGTTGAATTTGATCAGACCTGATTGGTGTACTCTACGTTGATAATGTACTGAGTAGCTCGTCAAATATAATGAGTCCTAGATGGCATTTGTTGTGAAAGAAACGACCCTTAATTAATTGGATTAAGAACGGATTTTACTTGTTTGCGAGCGAAGATTAACGACATTAGCTCATATATATATATACATGAAAAATTTCATTTGACCACGAAAAAAGCTGTTTGTCGATAAATAATGTAAGTAAATTGATACGTAAATTAAATAGTCTGAGAATTCTATCCCTATAAATCTCTTATGGAGAGCAAATCTGAATTCCTGTGAAAATATCGCGTGCAGCTGGGGAGGATAGCTTCGGATTACAGCCTTGTTCGTAAGCCTCAACTTTCCTTCCTTGTTGCACTGCGCACTATTCTCGCATAATGTCATATTTACCATCGTCTAAATGGTTGTTATGAAATATATTTATTAAACAATATTTAAAAAATTAAATTAAACCATTAACGTATCGAGTATGTAAAATCAACTGCTTGTGAACCCAAAACCGATTACATCTCTTGGAACAATTGAAATTATTATTATTATTATTCACGCCAATCAGACTGCATTAATGATCCCATTGTTCGAGCATTAAAAGCACCGATCCAATGGCAAGCCCGAAAGACAGCCGTAAAGCAAATTAGAGTCATGTTAGCGCATGTCAAATGAAACGACGAATACACTCGCGCGGTAATCAAGCGAATTAAGGGAAAGTTTCCGCCGCGAGGAAAATACGCCCCGCTAACCGGATAAGAAAATAGTCGTCGCGGGGGAAGGTGCGTCTCGGAGTCGGGAAAACGACGCGAGTTGTTTTAGCCGCGTTGGCAAAGGGAAGTGTCTCGCTTGGCGAAAGTTTCGTTACATTTATTTGTATACGCCGCTTATAGCGGAGGGTGCGGGGCGTGCATAAATATAGGCGGCGCGCGTTTCACGTGAGAGAGGAAGCTAATTGCCGCTAATTATCGCGCTTACCGCGAGCTCGGGCTCTCGAGCGCGCGACTCCGACTTACCACCACCCCTCCCCCTTCCCACACTCCAACTTGGCTCGAGTCTCCCCTCCTGCCGCCCCGGCCGCGTTCCCATCCAGCTTGCGAAATTCGCTCCGAGCCAAAGCATCGACTCGGTCTTGCATTCCATATTCCCTATCCACCGCCGCGACTGCCAACCAGGACTTCCTCGGTTGCCAACTTGCTCGTTACGCTAATTGAATCATATTTGCAATTAATGTTTGTAATAATCATCAACGCTTCACAGACGAAGCCAAGTTGCCCGACCGAAATACGCGAAACACTTTGCAAACGTAATCTGATTAACGTTTCATAACACCAGCGATGTATCTCATCCGTCCAATAAGACAGCTGCGCCATACGTATAATCAACTCGACTTAACTGACGGACAAACGCCAAACAACTTTGCCCCTGGTGGAACTGGCGAATGGAACACGTTTTTGAAAAGAAAAATAAAAACAGACAATGTTTCGGCAAACAATCGGACACTAAACTGCCATAATATAAATATTTACAAGCACGCGACAGGTCACGTAAATGCAAAGACAAATTGCATTGTTCACATTCCGAAGGTCATTGAACGTAAATACAAAACAAAGTCAAATCTTGTTTACGATTTCGTATTTTGAAAACGTATCGTTTTTCAGCGTCATCTTTGCCGCGACTTCTTCTTTGTTACGCTCATTCCCAGCGTCGCCATCTACTTTTGCCGTCCTTACTTTGTCCCTTTTTTGACGTCCAATTAGCCAGCTAATTAGCCTCGCGTTTGCGGGTGTTCGGTCGATTAAAATTGATTTATTTCGTTGGCAATTCGCAGAACCGACCCCGCGACCCCGCGACCCCGCCGTTAACGAGACTCGACCGTTGCGCGCCATTGAAACAAATGTAACGGACAATTTGCGGAGCCGTGAGTTATCGGGATGCCGTTGGACGCGGGGCCGCCGTAAATCTCGGATCGGGGAAGCCGAGTGGGCAAAGAGTTTGGTCGTGGCCCAAAGGCGGTTAATAAATAACGATCCGGGGCGTAAATCACGCCTCCGGCGTCTCCCTCCCAGTTCGAATGAGTCGAAGAGAGATGAATTTGAATATGCCGTTAACCGAGAGTGTGTGTTTGGATGTTGCAGCGCTCCGTCGTCCGGCGCGGGCTTCAGGCCAGTGGAGCCGCCGACCTCTCTGTTCTTCTCGCCCCACTTGGCGGCCCAGTTCTCGCCGCCGCTGTTCGCCAGCAAAATCGTCAGCAGCACCCCGACCTCGCTGACCTCGGCGACGCCGTCGTTGTGGAGCAGCAGCGAGCACCGGACCGGAAGTTTGCAGGACATGCTGTCCTGGTCCCCGGCAGGCTGGCCAAGCTCGCTGTGCGGCTGCTGCAAACCCGGGAGCAACGACATCCACCGGAACAGCAGTCTGGCCGAGCTGAGGAGGAAGGCCCAGGAACACTCGACGGCCTCGGCCCTGCTGGGGGGCCTGGCCGGTTTTCCGGGGGGCCTGCCGCTGCCCCTTCCGCTGCCCCTGCTGCCGCCGCTGCTCGGCTTGTCCAGGAGACCGGACCACCACCACCACCACCTCTCCAGCATGGTCCACCAGATACAGCCGGCGACCAAGGAAGACCCGTAGAGCCTCCCCATTTCTCACCAGTTTACTACTTGTTTAGCGGCAGCGCAACGCGGGGGCACAAGTTGCCGAGCAGCCGTCGTCACTCCCGGACACCGCGGACACCGCGGACACCGCGGACACCCCCTGGTGCGCCAACTTGTGCCTGTGAAAACACCGTGACAATAGGGATCCCATTCCGAGAACGGGTCGTTCCCCGTTGCAGTCGAGTATTAACGTGAGGAGGGAGAAGCGCCGACGGGACATCTTTTTTTGTGTGTGATAACGGCTACGCGAGTTCTTCTTTCCCCGCCCCCTATTTTTATTCAGCGGACAGTCGAGTGCGAGCGGGATATTCCATAGGAAGCCCGAGGAGTGACGGGGGTGGGGCGAACGATTGGAAACATATTCTTCACTGTTTCAAATTTTCTGATAGCAAAACCAAAGTATAGTGACCAAAGGATTTGTAGTGATATTATAGAACACTGTATATTATTTCCTGATAATTAAAGATGATGTAAACTAAAGTTATTATGTATAGCGATTGTGTAGACCACTGTGGTAGTGACACCGAATAAATTCGTTCTCGTGATACAAACGGTATCTTTGAACCCTGTGTTTGTTATTTGCATGCGCATCCCGCTTCTTTTCACTCCGATTCAACAGTACACTCCAACGTTGGACGAGAAGTTGCGTCGCATCACTCGAGCAGGTCTTAAATATGGACGTCTACTAAATATCGAATCAATTCGTTGAAATCGATTTTCGTGCCGATAAGTTTAGTCGACAAAGAAGCAGCTTGGTAAGAAGGGAATTTAGGGTCATCAAGATTTATTCTACTTTTTACCAGCGGACTTACTGCATCACCTTAAACATACAACTCCGTGATATTTTCTAATCATTTGATTTGTACTGTACTTCGTGCGATCATTTCAGCAGACAAAATATAAGAGGCGATAACGCGTTCCAGAAACGCGTACGTTTAATCCGTTAATCGACGGACACATTGTTGACTCGGGGCTAATCTCGGCTGGATCGAAATTACGCACAATACAGACGACATTGCGAATCAAATAACGATGCACGATGCACGCCCTGGTGGCGCTCGCTTAGCTACAGGTCGTATATAATTAAGGTACCATCGTGCAAAACCACATGCAACTGAAGAATGGAACACATTTAAAGTGAAAAATGTAAAGAAAAAAATATTCACAAACGCTTGGAAGGTCACGTAAATACAAAAACAAATTGTATTGCAATGTTGAAGATAATTGGAATTAAATATAAAACCAAAACGTGTGCTGACAAAGCTTGGAAATTTTTCTGTTAAACAAATGATTTTGATTTTATCTTGGCATCACCCACAAAAATGAGTAGAAATGAACAAATCGTACAAGAATCATAAAATATGACGTCTAACTTTCATCTTAAAAACTATATTAAGTCATTGCATTTGCGTTTTAGGAACATTATGCTACTTTGAAGATGGACAGTTTTTCGTCTTTTCGGTTGACACTTGAAGTAAATTTCATTTATTCAAAATTATAGTTCACATTGGCATCCCAAACTCTAGTTAAACATAAACAATTCATATGCGGACACATATAGACATATTTAATAGGGAAACTGTTAATTGTGAAGAACTCTTGGATTTACTTTACATGTGAAAATATCTATTATTAAAAGATACGAAGGAAAGAAAAGAAAAAGTGATGTATCCGTCAGAAGGTTGATTCAGCCTCGGCGTCCACTCGTGTCTACGGGATGGATCATCTCGAGGGAAGCAGTTGCGGTACAAAGGGGTTAAATGGCCGTTAAAAATGCAGCGTGTTCAAGTGTTTGGTGCGGCGCGCGAATCGAGACGCGTGCACCTTCGAGCCGAGTGAAATCGACTTGAATGGGCGCGAATCGAAGCGGACATGGGCGAATGTGGGCGAATGTGGGCGAACGTGGGCGAACGTGGGCGGAGGGGGGCGGAAGGGGAGCGACGAGTTGGCGCAAGAAAGTCTCGGCGAGGAGGCAAAGACGCGGCGGAACAAGTCGAGGGGAGAATGCCGCGGCGGAAGGGGTTGTTGGCAATCAATGCTCATCATAAGAAAAGCTCGCCCTCTCTTATGGGATCAACCCTCTTGCGGGTCCTTGGAGGGGTTGCGGAGCGTAGAGAGGGGCCGTGCCCGGCTCGACCAACCAGAGACAAGACGCCATTGATCGGCACGTGACTCCGGTTGGCTCGCCAGCCGCGGGGGGGTTGCCGGCGAAGGGGGGTTGCCGCGACTCTTCAACATGGTGGGACTCGACGCCGGGACGCGCGGGTCCAACAGCGCTTCTCCGCACACTCGGTTACACTTACTGGTAAACCGTATTAATCAACGACATCATGGTTTATCTCCCCATTCCCCCGGCCCGGCCGCGTTCCGATTCTCCTTCGCTTGCGTACGCCCCGACACAGCTGTCAGTTTCGTCAGTCGGCAAACAGATGGAGCGATCGGTCGACCGGCTCGATGCCGCGCCGCAGTGCTGGCACTAACAAAGTGTTAGTGTTGGCACTAACCGGTCGACTCTTGATGACGCCACTCGATTTTCCTCGGCACTTTTACTTATAGTCGTTATAGTCGCTCTTTACGCTCTTCAAGTAAATCTCATTCTACTCCAACTAAGAGTAAGACTTTCCTTCGGTAAATATTCGGACGAACAACGCACAGGTTCGTATCTTAATACGGATTTATACCTGTTCAATTGGGAGAGGACAAACTCGATAAATCAATTAATTATTGTACCAAATCAACAATCGATGGTATCTGATCTTGAAAAACTTTGATTGCAAAAGAAAATTATCCAGCCAATAAAATTAGAAATTCTGATAATTAATTCTGTTTGATATCAGAATTAACGCTTGGAAGCGAATGATATTGATGTGTAATCTTCAGTTGAATGAACAAATGAAGAATTGATCCAATACTCCTGGCAACATTAAGTTAAGAAAGGTTTAACTTCCTACATTGAGAAAAATAGAATACTAATCCCGGGAGTCTATGTGATCCTGTATAATAATAAAGCTCGGCAAAGTGACAAGAGATACTACAGTTCTGCCCATGAAAAAATTTTATATAGGTTGCCATATACACAGGTATATATGTAGCATATATATGTTTCTGAAAGCATACGTGCAGGCGCATATATGGGCAGATATGCGGCATATAGCTTCTGAAAACATTATCAGACTATCTGCCAATGTTGTTAACATTAGAGCATAGAATCTCAGAATGCCAGAAAGTAATAGTAGCTTTTATTATTTTAATTTTGACCTTTGTCAAGTTTATTTTTTTCAACACACGACGATACAATTATTGTAGCAAATTGTATCAAAAAATTGATTTGAAAATATAAGATTTCACGTTTGCGATACGAAAAAGACGGACTTTGTTGAACAATTGATAAACAATTTATGGAATATACAGGTCAAATTATTATTGATAGAGTTGAAATTAATTTCCAAGCGCAGATGAAAGTGGATTAGATTGGGGGAATCGAATGAATGTAAAATTATGTTTCGTAAGTTTTAAGCAATTACGAAAATCTAGTTTGATAAGTGATGTACAGTGAAGGAAATTTCATAGTATGATTTACTAATCTTCTTGGCAAATTAGTTTTATTAGGTTGCTAAGTCTCGCCTAACAATGCTTCTCGATATTCTCTCTCTGCAACGGTCTACTGATTTCTATAGCTTCTTGTCGTAATAGTCTTGTCACGCTTTAAGTACATCTGTTTTCATTGAATTTACTGGCGTTTTCAGTTTAACGTTTTGTCATTTATTGTTCTGGTAATTTTCTCCAAAAATAAAATTAGATTAGAGTTTATAATATTTATAAAATTAAAACTTATAATCGTACAGTACAATGCACTGAGAAAAAATTTGAGATAAAAAATATTATACTGAATACTAAAGTGTATATCAAGTGTGGCGAAAGATGTCATTTGTCCCCATTTTCAGATACAGTATAATAATTTTTATCCCGACTTAATTTTAGTGCAATTATAGTCTTTTAATATACAGTTTAAGATAACAATGTGCTTCTAAATTAAAATGCATTTGATTTTTTACATTTGAACTTATCGTTTATTTATACAAGGAACAAAATTATCATTATTTCACTTCGGTACGTATAAGAAGTATAGTCGAGCAAAACCGATAAGATGTCTTTGTCAGATATCCAATACAATATTTAATAAAATAACTTGTGCAAATTTTATCAATTGGCTGTAAAGTTTCCTAATTAAAATTGATTCGCTATTCAATCATTCAATTTGAACGGATCAATTATTTGAATGCGTATCATAAAATCAATTGAAATAAATGCAAAGATATTTTGATGCGCACATTATGATGTTTCCAACACGATACATAAAATGATGTTTAGCTCATTATTTCAAATTGTGAACGGTCAATTGACACTGACATTGAGAATATATTTAATATTAAATTATTTGCATAAAAAAATTACTTCCATACCATGTGATATATAGATATAACAGGAGAATATTGCGGATTGGTCGGTATTGTTTCTACAATCCTTCTAATTGGTTGGCGAGCTAAACCTATGATATAATGTATAACAACGCAAATTTGATATCGATCAGTTGTAATAACGTTGTAATAGCATTAATATGAATCAGATTTCAATATTCACAAAGTAAACGAATTTTGCGTACATCTTTTTCAACATTTTTATAATTTATTATAAAATAAATGGAAACTGTAAATATAAAATTTAATTTCTACAAAAAGTTGTTGAACTAAATGTTACCATAGTATAAATTGACTGGGTGCTAACCGGGCATGTAACAGTTTGCCAGTCAGGGGCCTAGAAGGGTGGTGTCACATTCCCAAGTCCCTGACTGGCGAACCGTTACTTGCTTGGTTACCATCCGGTCAATTTTCGTTTATTTATTCGTATCGATACCAAAAATTTTTATATGAGTGTAGTAGCTTCCTATTCATTTTCAACTATAATAAATATTAGCTCCTCTGTTTTATTTTTATATACAATTATTATTACACAAGTCCACCGCCCATCGAACTCAAATACTCCACCACGCCAACGGGATAAGCAATTAAAGTTGGAGCCCGCCGAAAAAGAGAATTGCATTCAATAAATTATAAACATAATATGGAATAATTAAAAAGCGGCACGATTAAATGCGGTAAAAAGGAATAATATTGTTTTAAATTGGAGCGGCGGTCTGTTATTTTATTATGAATGAATGATAATAGTAACCGTTGGCGGACGAGCGATCTGTTTAGCGTTGGGGCCGATTAAATTGAAATTATGGAGCGTTTATTTGCGGCTGGGTGTATTGGGTAATGCATCATCTCTGATGAATTGCGTGAATGAAATCGTGGTAAAAGGCGGAGAGCGACGACGGTAGACAGTGATTAATAACGGATGTCGTTTGACGCCGTTCTTGCTCCGGCGTCATCCGAGCGTCTCGCGTTATGTACCGAGCGCCTTCGGCACTTCGCCTTTGCCTTCTTCCGCGCGATAAAAGGTTTTGCGAAATTCATTGTCAGCCAATTTGCATATCAAAGCTGCGCTGCGGTCGTTGCTACACGCTCATTTGACCCCTCAACCTGTCCTTTCCCCCACCCCCACCCCCACCCCACCCCCTATCCGTGCCCCC
>JABFPN010003368.1:0-18396 GCA_022817305.1 Leptoteleia sp. ZL-2020
TATATCCGGTTCGCTGTTTAACCAATAATAACTGAATATCGATGGCGGGAAATTTAAACTTGCTTAATTCATTAATAATTGTATACAGTTTAAGGCAGGTTACAACCGAAACAACCGAATAGAAATAAACCGCCATAACGAAGAGAGCGTTTCCGGTCTCGAACATATGGAAAATGGAAGCGTCGAGTGTATATACATTTTGGAAAAAGTATTTAAATAATATTTTATTCATACGACAATCTCAACATGGAAAGAAGCTTTAATACTTACGATTAATATTGCAGCGATGTTACATGAGTATCGTATATGAGTCACAGTTGACGTAAATGTAACGTTAAATAAAAATATAGTCACAGTAACGTCACAGGCTAGTTATAACGATATCACAATATGGTAACGCGTATTATTTTGTGATGCGGATACAGGAAAATTCATTAAAATTATGTATGGATTTAACGTGTGAAAATTTTTTTTTTAAATACGAACTCGTCTATTATATTGAATGTATATTATATACATTTGTTTTAATACAGTAATAAAAATTATGAGTAATGAGTCAGTAATGAGTTAGTAATGGCATCAATAATTGATTACCGGGATACTTAAAGATGAACTAATAGTAAAATTAATTATTAAGCTTTGATTATAAATACATAAAAAGTACATGTCTTATGTAATTGTTTCGAGCTAATTATGAATTTATAAACAAAATAATAAAAGATTTTTGAACTCGAAATTATTAATAGTCTATATCTGACCTATATATCATATCGATGCCTCATACGAAAAGGCAGATATCTGAAAATATATTTGAAAAATGGAATATACCAAAATATGTTTAAAAAATAAAACATAAAATATTATTGAAAAAGGGACTATCTCAAACTTTCCTTTATAAGTTTTGCAAAATAATATTTTATTATCCTTAATAACACAAGATATTATTTCCAAATATTGTAATGTCGCCTTTATAATACCTATGTCACATTATCAACATATCATATTCCAAGGATATCCTAATGATATTTTTTTTGATATCTTAATGATATCAGAGATATTTTTGGGATCTATACACCGAGAGAAAATTGTTTGAAAAAATTGTAATTTTTTTTATTTTGAGGATATAACGGACAAATCTGCAAAAGTTCAAACAAAAGTTATAAAATGTATTCAAAAAATACGTAAATATTATGATTTTTCACTTCATGTTCACAAATTTATTAATACATTGTACAATTTTTATTGCAAGATTGTCCATCATGTCCACAAATTACAACATATATTTTCATTTTTCCCCTCAGTGCAGGGTATTGGGTTACCATTGATTTATTAATTAAAAAATAGTTTAATTATTATAATTAAAATCAATCTAAGTAAATATAATTTCATCTTACTAACAAAGCGAAACAATATTCGGTAACATATTCTGCTAGCAAAATTCTCATAGGCCACTTTTAGAACAGTACTGATAAATGATTTACTTCTAAAGTCTGTTGACAGATTAACCAGACATTTTAGGTAAATGCTATCTTCTTTTTATATTAAGTTATATTAATTCAAACAAAGAAATGCAAGTAATGGAAATTCATTTCCAGTAAATGCATAAAGTTTAAGATACTAGATTGCGGTACTTAATATACGCATATTAAGTAATGTATTATAATTCTTTATTAAACGTATAAAAAATGTTCGTTATATATTTAAAAGTAGTTATAATCATTAAATTCATAAACTTTGTTTTCTTTTTTTCAAGTATTCTTATTTTATCACTAACGAAATTTATAAGAATAAATTTTCATGAAACTTTTTAAAAACATGAAACGCTGTTCAGAAATTTATAATCAATCTTATTGATAAGTTACACGTCTGTTAATTTGACTCAGCTTTATTTACTACTGAATTGCTAATATTGAACAATATATTATCAATTCGATACTTAATAAAAATTATTTTAGTTATTTTACAGGATCGTGACATCAAATTACATATAATCAATAAGCAAATACTATTTTAATCAAAACTACCCTGAAAAAAATAATACACATATTATACGAGGACAATCTTCTTATGCAATTATGCTTAATTTAAAACTATTCATCATAACGTTAAATAACCGGAATTATTTTTATCGAAATATTAAGTGGAAAATCCACTTATTATTGAAATAATCCAGTTAAAATAAGTAGACATTTTTTACAGCGTTTTTATAGCAAATGCATACGAAAAGTAATAGTAATAATATATTAATAAATCTTTAATTTAACAAAAAACAATAGGAGGAAACAATTCATTCTAATTAATCGGGAAAAAATATTTGACTAAGAATGCAATCTAAACATATTTTATATAGTTTTCACTTTATTTTTAGTTTTGCATTCATTTTAGGATTAATTTTCATTAAAATTACGAAAGAATTTTTAAAGGTAATTTAAATAATGCTTAGTTATATTGGATAAATTATACTTTTTACATATGAATTCTGAGCATTTTTTTAATATAAATCGTCAAAAGTCTTAAAATTTTGTAAAAAAAAGTCAATGGTCTCTAGTTGTATGAACGATAATGGTCAAAAACAGATGAAAAAAATCTATATTTTACATGTGTTACATACGGACAGGAAAAATGTAATAAAAATTACTAATCGATTAGTAACATAATCATGTAATTGAAAAAATTAAAAAATTAATATCGGAACGTTGACAACTATTGTCTCTTTTCCAATAATAATTATTGACAAATTTATGCGGTCAGCTGAAAATAGTAATTTCTTAATTTAGTATAATGACTTTACTAATATGTTAGTAATTTTTATTAATTTTTTTATTTTCGTACAGCATCGAATTTTAAGAAGAGAGTTTTTACCCCGGACGTACGTATAGTTTTAGGAACTTAGAACTTGTCAACGAAGCCATGAACTTGATACAGCCCGTCACTATGAACTTTTAAACAAATTAACTAAAGTTAACTTTCTAACTCTATCTAACTCCAGAGTTCAGGAGTTGTAAATTCAAGTTGTATTCTGAAAATTGCTATTATGTATGGGGGAAATGTTTTGTTTTACCAAAACTGTTCCAAAAACATTAATAGCTTAAGAAAAATTAGGCGCTGGATTTCCTTTTCAAAACTATTCTGAAAAACTACTCAAACCAAAAAAAAAAAAACAAGAAATGACAACACCTCTCTTTGTGGAAATGGTGGAAGGTATCCGGAAATTTAGTAGAAAAATAATAATGTAAATACGCCACAAGCCAACATTTTCACCAGTAAAAATGTATACTGTTATAGAATTCTACATGGCTAAGTTTTTTTTTTTTTTCTGAATATTCGAAATAAGAAATGAAATAATAGAAGAATATAGTAACTTTTTTCTGTTATTTCTTTTATCTTTCAATATATAATATACACGTATGTGTATAATCTATGCTTTATTTGAAAAATATAAATATAATCTCGTGGTATAATAAACTTTAAGTTAATGTTGACATGAAACTCAATTACTATTTTATTGATATTGATAATATAATAATAAAGGCAGAAATTGTAAAGATAAATGCAAAATATGTGTCTCAATTTAAACAATGTTGTTTTTAGTAATTATTTCTTTCTTATCAAAAAGATATTAAGTATAGAAATGAATAGTTTCTTCTATGATTGAAATTAAACAAAACATAAACAATAATTAATTTTAAAAAGTGGTTAAACATACAATTTGCGGTGAACTCTTTGTAATGTAAATCCAGCTGGTGCGATGACCGTTGCGTTGGTGGTTTCTAAGATAATAGGTAATGACTTTTGATGTGTTTTATCTTGGTAATTTTCTTTTAAAGTAACGAAAATTTGGTACCTCTTCTTTGACGTTCAAGTTACGTAACTAGACACTTTACGCGAAACTTGATGAATGCGTGGTCGATGTTTCGCTAGGAAAACACGGCATCGACTACAAGATGAAGACTGACGGCAATATCTCATCGAGTTGACCTATGACATGTCGATTATATGTAAAGAAACGCATGCTGATTCTGTCAGGCTTCGATGGATATGTCGAGGTCCTGATAAAGCAACGTCAATTTCACCTTTCAATGCCTCAATGATCATCAAAAGAAAGTAACAATATGATAACCACTGAACGACCTTTTTTGTGCCTTATTTTTTTAGATTTATATTAAAAATCAAAACATGCGTTTACTTTTCTGCAAACTCAATCAATTTTATTGCAGTCTACAAATCGTTATTACAGTACAAATATGTTGATCTGACTAATTTATTGATTATAGATTGATTATATCGATTTTTTGTGCACGTACAAATAATGGTGACAGTGTATATGAAACGAGATGAGAATATATTTAGCACAGATACTTGAATGTCCAAGGTTCACAGAAAAGTGGGATTTATCAAATCAAGAAGTGCTTATTGACATCAAATAATAGGGGACAACTCGACAATTACTGATTGCACTTTTTTTCAATAAATGTTGAAAAAGATATTTTTATGTGCGTGATTGATATTTGCATGTACAGAAAAATATTAATATTCAATAAAATAATCAATTAAGAAGATACAATGATTCTAACATTTTTTGCAATTACATTTTGAAAAGTATCCTTATATTTTTGTAGATGTATCTTATTATTACTAAAAAAAACTAATAAAGGTACTATTGGTATGAAAGTATTGTATTATAAATAACTATCTATGTAACAATATTTTAACAAATTTCACCATACATAAAAGAAATCATAATATAAATTTAAGTTGATAATTGTGAAATTCAATCAAAAATGTATTAAATGGAATAAAAAATATCAATATATATTAATAATAAAATAAAATGTATACCAAAATTAAAAAATGCATAATCACTTTGTATTTATTCATTTTGTACAACAATTTCAATCATTAAGATTTTGGTTTCTTATGATGTTTAATTGGATTGTTAAAGCTTTGATTATCACTCCTTTCAGTCATGTTTAAATGTCGCTGCTGAAAATAAAGATAATATATTTTCAAAATTATTTAATTGATATTATTAAATAAATTAAATGAAAAAAATGGCTGTATGTGTAATAGAATAATAAAACTAACATTATTCGGATTCCTTTGTATAGTCCATTCTCTTTTCAATTCATCAAGCATATTTTTTGTTAATAATCCTTCTTTTAATAACCTTGCAGTTAATGTACCTTTACCGAACATATCTGAAATAATATAAGTATAATTTTAATATAATATGTAACTGATTATGCACTTAAACGTAAAAATTTTAATGAAACATTAATATACGCAGTATATTTATTTATGTATACTTTAATTATTTGACATACGTTGATTTGTTGACGTATCACCATTGCCATCTGAATCAAAAAAAGATGCTGCATCATTATTTCTAACTATTTGAGTTAGACGAATAATTCCATGTTGTATGACTTTATCTAATTCTTTTTGCATGTCTTTTATTATATGACGTTCAGGAAATATGTCAGAAAATCTATAACTGAAAATTACTTTTCTTGTAAAAATCAATCTTCAAACTTCAATTATATTTAACAAAGAATATATATAAATAAGAAATACTTGATTACCTAAGCCACAGATAAAGATCTAATATATCAAAAACTGATTCCAAATGTACAAGTTCTGACACAGTATTAGGTGAACGTAAAGACCAATTAATTTGTTGACATAACCAATCGAAAGTAATAGGTTCAGCTTTACTAAATTGACTTGCGAACTAAAAATAAATATTTTTAAACTGGAGATTTAACATATAATTTAAAATATCTTAAACTATAAAATTAAGAGATTCTTACCTTCAAAAGTACGTTGCATACAAATACTAATTTTGTATTGATTGGTGCACAACAAAAAATAAAACGAACTTTTAAAGGTAATTTAATGTCTTGTATCATATCAGCAAGATATTTGAAGTCTTCTATGTTACACATAAAATATAATGAATCGTCCATGGTACATAATTCAATAAATATATCCTAAAAAATTAAAATAAAGTGAGTTGTACACTAAGTCATTTCTAAAAATTAATTAATTTGTAATTTACCATAAGGTTTGATAATGTTGCATTAGGTAAATGATAAGAATACAGTTCTATTTGTTCACAGGTTGGAAAAAGCCCAGCTTGAGTAATAGGTTCTGGATCACTTTTCAGAAATTTTTTTAATATTGGAAGATCTTCAGGTTTATAAGTTGTTACGTATCCCTGATAAATAAGAGTAAAAAATTCTTCAGTGTTTGCTTAATTTTAATTTTATAATGTTTTTGTTTTCATAAGAATCCTTAAATATATTATGAATGAAAGAAAATTACCGTTTCCCATTCGGTATTGTAACGGCCTGCTCTCCCAGAAATTTGCAAAGCTGATGAAATTGAAATAAGCTTTGTTTCTTTTCCTCCTTGTTCAGTAGTTACAGGTTTTAGGAGAGAATAAAATATTATTCGCCGAATGTGCCTATAATGATTAATCATGTTTCTTTTAAATTTATAATTTCACATTAAATCCTAGTATAATGTTAAAATAATTGATTACAGCAATAGATTAAATAATGTTAAATAAATTAATTTTTTTTTATTTCTTTAAAATAATACAATTTTAGAAACTTATGAACAACAATCTGAACAAGCTGTAATTGATTTATTCCGCTTTTAATTCGTAAGAACCAATCCAAGCTTACAGAAAGTCTATACACTTTAATCCAAACATAAAAAATAATCAATTGTGCGAATTTCTACATTATTTTTAACTTTTTATCAGCGAGTATTTATTCTCTTCAGTTATACAATCTATGCGTAAATAAAATAAAAATAAAACCAATAAATAATATAAACTCAAATCATCTTACTCCTTAGTTATTGAACAATTTTTAAATAATTTGCGAATAAAAGATTATAATTAATCATAAATAATAATAATTTAATTACAAATTAAGTCCCATGCCAATGGCATCTGTAGCAATCATAACTTTGCAAGAATTATTGGGATCGTTAAACTTAGCAGCTTGTGCAAGTTTAGCTCCTGGGGGAAGACTTCCATAAATAATAGCAGTTTCTATACCATGTTCCTCTAACATACGTGATATAGTGTATATGTCGTTTTTACTGAAACATACTATGCAGTCACCTTTTTGTACATTATCGATACGACCAAGTGCTGAATTTTCAACAACAAGTTCAGTTAATCTGTTGTATTTTTTAACTTCTATTGTTTCATTTGTTGTGGCGAATAAAGATTGCAATAAATTTAAGGTTCCATATTCACCACATAAATGAATTTCTTCTGCAGGTATTCCAAGCAGAGCTCTAGTCCAAGCCCAACCTCTTATGACATCACGCAATAACTGAACTTCATCAATTACAGCCACTTCATCTAAAATAATAACATTATTTTTTCTAGCAGGTACAACAATATGTTTAATTTTCTACTGCAATTTAGTGATCAATGTAACCTACTGTTCAGTGTTTTAAAAATGACAATTTAAGTATATATAATTACATTCATTCTGTCACTTATTTAGTAACTATTGGTGTAATGAAAACTGCCATTTCTAAACCAATCTATGCTGAGTGACTTTTAACTATATTATATCTGTAGATATAAGTCAGAGTGTGCGAATGTAACAGCACAAGTTAAAAACAAGTAATTTACATAATTAATTTTTTATAGTTGAAACATGAATCAATATAAATAAAGTATCCAAAAGGAAATTTTATAGTGAGTGCTTAAGTAAATATATTTTTGAATACGGATAATTTGATCATATTCAGCATAAAAATACATGAATTAGTTTAAAATTATAAAAAAGAAATATTTACATTTTTTTTGTAAGTTAACCATTTCTACTGTACATGATACATGATTAGCAGGATTATCTTCATTTATGGCATAAGTTCGTTCTTCTCCTGTTATCAAGTCGCAATGAGTTCCCTATAACAAAATATGTAAACTTGATGCATTCTTTCATTATGTCACACTTCTCTATCAACTAAAATAGTATTTACATTTTAATTAAGAAATGACATACTGCTTTGTTGCATTTTTGGTAGATTTCAGTTACAAGTAATTTTAAAGGCCCACAATAAACTCCAGACTTGGAATTAATTAAACGTTCTAAAGCATGGTATGTTTTTCCACTATTTGTTGGTCCAGCATGAAAAATAATTTTTCTTTTCATTGATCTAGCTAGAGGATACCTAAATTAAAGATATATAATATAATTTTAGAATATTTAAATTTTAAATTATATTTTCTTCCCATCAATATTAGCATTATTTGTCAATGTATTTTTTGACCATATTTTTTGGTACAACATGCTAAATTATTTTAATTAATGCATAAATAATATAGTCTATTATACCAAAAAATACATTCGAAAAACACATTGACTATCAAATTTTTATAAGTTGTTAAATTTATACCAATTAACATTATTTTATATAAATAAAAACTTTTTAATTATTATAATACAAAAATAGTAAACATTTTATCCAATGAACCAAATAAAGCGTAAAAAAGATAAATTGAACAATAAAAATATTTTTTTATATATATTATACATTTATATATTCATATTATTATATAAAGATTTAAATTTACCATGTAGGAGGGGAGCGTAAATCTCCTACTTTTTTTAAATCATCTAAACAATCAATATGAGGAAACATTTGTTTAGCATGATTTAAAAAATATGGAAAAATGTCAGCAGCATTTAAATTTCCTTGTACAATATCATACAAAACTACATGAAGTTCAATAGGTAAGATTTCTGTTTTTACACAATATTTTCTAAAATCATTCAAAGATTCCTTAAATAATTTTTCTGTAAAAAATAGACAAATATTATTATATAATTTATGTAATTTTGACTATCTGAATCATTAATTTATAAAATCATTCATAGTTAAAATAAATACATTGAAATAGCACTTATATATTAAATGTTATTTCTTTATATATTTGTATTTATAAAACACTTACTGTAAATGTATTAGTAAATAAACAGTTAAAACTCTCTAAAACAATATACCAATGATTGAACAGTATCTGAAAATATATCATATCATTCTCATCACAATGAAATGTTCAATCATTGATATATTTACCTCATTGAATGTATTTATAAATTAGAATTTAATATATTCAACAATAAATCTTTCAATTACCTGATAATTTATTTTCAAGCGCTAATTTGTGAACCTCAGGTATTACAGAAAATTTACTAAATACATACAAAATATTTGATTTTGTTAAAGGACCAGTTAATTCTTCTCCAACATTTTTATCAAGAGAATCGTAATTAACGGGTACAGGTTTCAATATACTTTCAAATTTCAGATTTTTTTTATTTTTCATATATACAGTGTTAACACTGAATTCATTATTCCTGAAAATAAATTTTAAATAATATAATTGTATTCAAAATCAAATGTAAATTGTTTATTTGTTTAGTATCTAACATTATAAATTTTAATGTATTGTTTTTATGTTGTAGTCATAACATTCTATAATGCCAATTGAATTAAATGTTGAAAACTTTCAATTTTTTTATTTAAAAATGCTCAAAAGTAAATTAAATTATAAAAAATGAAACAATGATAATAAAAAATAAAATATAAACCAATTAATATAACTCAAGTATATAACACAATATTAGAGTACACTTTTAATTAATCTATTCTTTTGTAAAATAAAATAAAATACATAAGAAACTATTACAACATTAAGATAATTATGCAATATATGGAACAAGAAGCTTCAAAATATATTTAATATTATAGGTTACGTTACTTCTTTAAATAAATGTAAATTACACAATGTTGTACAGTGATTCGTTGTATTTACTTGAAATTTAATAAATGTATGATTAAATATATCATTTTAAAAAAAATTCTTTTAAATATAAATATTATTTTTAATAAATAGAAACAATAATATTTCTTACTTAGTTAACGTTGCTGCGTTTAATAGTGGACTTCTCTTTAATAATCTGTAAATATTACGATTTAGGGGTAACATTTTTAATCAAATATTAACTAGTATACTCTTTAGACGATTAATAAATTAAATATTAATGTCCACATTTTATATCGAGGTAATATAGTCTAATATAATCAAATACCTCAAATATGTAGCCATAGCTCTGAAGATAATCACAATTGCATATACAAAATTCAAAAAATACGCATGCGCAACCACCATTCAAGTTATCAGAAAAATTCAAATTGACTTTTAAAACAATTTACACAAAAGTACACTAAATTTCAATAAAAATTATTTCGTGTATATTAATGATTCACAATTATAGTACTTACTAAATATTTATTCCGCTGTATTAATCAATATTAAAATTTATGATGTAAAATGTTTATATACATATATATTACATATATACATATACATATATACATATACATATATATATTTAAAGTTTAAATAAAGTATCATGATATAACAACAATGAACATACAATATCTATAATAATAAAATATGAAAAATTATTTGACAATCTTTTTATGGTATTACGATGTTACACGTAATATGTTAGAAATACAGCACGAGGTGTTCGTAAAAGAAAGTGACTATTTTAAAGTGGGGAGAAAGTGACCCACACCGTGTAATTGAAGATCATCTTCTGGATATTCTTTAGTTCGTTGAAGGTTCTTGAGCGAGTATCGAGCATTTAATCAGACTTCCACATTTTTATAGTACGTAAGTCACATGAAACAATTCATTCAAAAAATATTTTCATGATTATAAATATGTAATAAATTTAATATTTAGAAATTTAAATATTATTAAAAAGGGAGCACAAAACGAAAAATATCCATATATAATATTAAACATTAACATTTCATGAAATATAAAATTAACATTAAATAAAAATACTTAAAACAAGAATTTTAAAACAGACAGTTAATTATTATAATTTAAATTGTTTAATCATATGGGATCAATTTAATCGCAAACATAAATTAATTTAATATTATTAAGACATTTGCAAAATATAATAAACTTATAAAAAATTCGCAAACACTTAATTTTCAAGAGAATAAAAATGTCTCGATACTTAACTTAAATAAAAAAAAAAAACCCTTCTACTTGTACAAAGTAAAAGTGCAACGATAATTTTCCTGTTTGCTAAAAAATTAAATTATTCACATGTCTTAAATTAAATTATCTAGCTTGGTAAGCTTTAATTCAAAATGTTAAACACTATAATTATGCTTTAATATAACTTTTCCAACTGTTATTAAAATGTATAATATAAAATTAAAAAGAAATATAAATGCTAATCATAAGAAATATTTTAAGGGAACATTTTAAATAATAATTTCTCGGAAACCTTTAAATTAATTTACGTGTTTAAGTAAAATTGTTTAATAAAATGAAGATGAAGGCAAATGAGTTTTTTCTCCTCAATGAATTTATGTTTCAAAATAAAAGGTACAACAAAATATAAAAGGCGGTAGAAAAAGCCTGCACGGTACCAGTATCTATTATCTGAATATTGATATTTTAACGACGCCGCGCTTAAAACAGCCGGAATTTCCAGGAGAAAGTTTACGGAATGACGCGATATATCATATTTGAAAGAGCTTTATATTTTTGCATAATTTCGTCCACAACTTTTTCATGTTGAATCAGCAAACAAATTTCATAATGGAAAATATAAGATAAGAATTAGAGGCAATAGACGATTTACAGAAGGGTATTTTTCTAATACTATTATTAAAATAATATTATAACAATATTGACTTAAACAAAAATATCAAATACTGTAGTTATTTAGGTAACATTTGTGTTTTAAATATAAACTTTTCTTTCTTTTCAGTGAAATGGAATTTCACGTGAACATTGTCTCATTTATTATTTACGTTTTGCTTGCTACGTGCAATTCCGGTAAATCTTTATATAATCAGTAATTATTCAATTATTCATTATTTATTGAATAGACATTATGATAAATAAATTATTCATTTATATTTAAAGGACCGTCAAACATATCAAATTCAACTATAAAATACTCTTCGATATATTTGGAGAAATCAGATTTTCCAGGACCGTGGAGTGAAATTCTTGAAAATTGGACCGTCTCCAGTCGGGATAATGTTAAGTCCAGAATGTCACGAGTCATGAAAATTGGAGACACGGGGTTATCAGTAACGTCAAAAATTTCATCCATGAACAAACGCGATGTCTCGGAGACTGACCTTTACCTCTTGGGTAAACAAAGTTAACCTCAAATATTAGTATTTATGACTTTATTTATATAATTTTAAGCATTATAATATATTGTACATAATTGCATTAAACCTTTTAGGAGCTATTGAAAAACTAGTATACAGAGTTGACTTCTTGGAGAAACGTTTAAGAAGAACCGAAGAACTTTTATACTATGTGATTTCCGGAAAGAAAGATGTAAAAGGTAACAATATTAACGTAGTTTCTTTCAAAATGAACACTTTTTCGTCACTCGGGGAAGGAAATGTCATTTCCTTCCCTAGGCAGTTTCGACAAAATGACGTTTTTCATTCGAAAAGTTATGTATGACCAAGGGAGATGCACGAGATGTGCGTAATATTATATCACTCAACGAGAAAAAAATTGGTTTTAAGTTGGTAACCCAAGCCAAAGGCGAAAAGTTACCTATGTAAAATCACTTTTGTTCGAGTTGAGTACGATATTTTATTCACCGTGAAAGCGAAATGTGTTGATAGCCCTGCAGGCTACCAATACATTTTATTTTTAAGGTGAGTAAATAGCTTTTGTATATTATTTTTAATTTTATGCAAAAATGTTAATTTTTCCGGGTCAAAATTATATTTTCGCATGTTTTAATTAAACTATGAAATTTATATGATTTTAGAAGATCGTTAAAAAATAATAATATTGCACAATAAATATTATCTAGTGTTATAATCAAAATTGTATTATGTAATAAAAAAAAAAAATTCAAAGAAATGATTGTTCTCGTCAACACATATTCAATGATTAAACTTGTGAATAAAGAATTTGATCATATTACAGAACCATGCCCGGTAAATTATACAAGAATCGGGCCAAATTGTTATCATTTTAGTACGAGAGAATTTGATTGGAAATCTTCAGCAAGTTTATGCCGTGGAATGGGAGGAAATTTGATAGAATTAGAATCTGTTGAAGAAAATCAAGATGTTATACAATTTCTACAATCAAATCAAAAAGTTAAAAGGAAAAATTTCTGGACTGGTGGCCTGAATCCAGGACTTTTGTGGATTTGGGCTGGAAGCGCAAGGCCCGTTCATCAAGATACTAAACAGACCGTAATAGGTGATGGAAGGTGCGGTATTAACTTTTAGATATTACAACTTAAGTATTCTTATTTTCTTAAATAACTCTACTTATAATATTATATTTAGGTGCTTAAAATTAGAGTATAATACTACTTCGCGCATTTATTCTTACAAAGGAGAGGATTGTGGATCTCGACAAAAATATATTTGCGAACTTTCGAAGGATGACGAATCGGCCAATAAAATAAGTCGAACATCACGAGAATTATTTGGCACAGGAATTGAATAAGAGAACTTGCTTTATATTATCCTTGTTACATATTTATTACTTATGCTGATTTATATTTATTATATAGAGGTTAACGTTATTTATTCTATTTATTGGCTTATTTAAATAATGTATTTTTAATAAACTTCAAAAAAAAAAAATGAATTAGTTTTATTTATTATTGGTACTAAAAATTATTGGTGAAAATGAGGAGAAAAACGAATAGTTTAACATTTATTAACTAATTGTTAAATATTGATCTACATTATTCTTATATCAATTAGGAACACTGGTAGGCACTTACAATGTCATTTATAATAACAACTTCATCTATTGCAGTAGATTTTATAAATTTTCATTCATTCTATTCTACAAATTGATTTAACATTAAAATGATATATTTATATTTAAAAAGGCCACGTGAAATAGATAGGACTTTTTTCAGTATCTATTCATTTGATTAAAAAGCGAGAGTAATAGTATATTACTCCACAAGGCAAAAAGTGGTTTTAAGTTGGTAACTCAAGCCAAAAGATGGAGTTACCAACTTGAAACCACTTATGTTCGAGTTGAGTACGATATTTTACTCGCCGTGTAAATGAAATATGTTGGTAGTCCGCAGGGCTACCAATACATTTTATTTTTAAAGGGAGTAAAATTGATTACAAATGTAACATTGTTATAACCTATGCACTGTAATTTCTAAAAAAAAATATATTTATTTCTAGATATAAAAATAAATATGTAAAACACGATTCTTAATACTTTGTTAATACCTAATTAAGTACTTTTAAATTGACTATACATCAGCCATTTGATTTGGTCTTTTTTTTAAATAATCTATAAACAGTTATTGTAATTCACAGTAAAATTTATATCATGTGTTCAATGGGATGTTTATGAAGTGGATAAAAAGTTTTATTAACTTACTTATAAGTTTATGAAATAATGTAAAATGTTTAAATTTAAGTAATTCTGAATATCCGAAAAAAATTACTTTAGGCCGCTTAACAAATGTAATCGAGATTCTCTGTTTTCTATTGAAATATACCAAATTTATAACAATGATTGAATCATTCTAGACTAATTCATTTGCTATAAATATTACTAAGATAATAAAAAGTAGAATCTGGGAAACATGGAACATTATTTTTTATACTTTTTAGACAAAGCGTGAGCAGCTTGACGTGCCATTATCAAACTTCTTTTTTTTCCATTTACAAGTTCTAAGGCTTCTTTGCTGCTCGTGATAGCTCCAAAATTTTGTTGTATTTTATATTTACATATTTCAGCATCCTTTGGATCTACAGCTCGACAACAGTCCTCGATTACAGCTAAACGATATCCTAATCGAAGACCATCTAGGCAAGTAGCTGTGACGCATACATCATAAGCAAGACCACAAACATAAATATCTGTTGCGCCAATGTCTTTTAATTTATCTAAAAGTTCCGTTGAATTAACTGAATTATTATCCATAAAAGCAGAATATGTCTCCATATCAGGATTTTTCCCCTTTCTAATCTAAAATAGTTCAAGAATAATTTATTTAAGATTTATCGTTCAAATTTAATAATATGGATTTAATTATATATATATAAACGTTCTTTTTCAGTGCATAAATTTACTAAACGTATATATTTATTTGTTTAATAATTTGTATTAAAGTAATTAATTTTTTAAAATGAAATTTAACCCAAAACAATATATTCAAACAATATCAGTTTATGTTAAAATTAAGTTTTTTGTCTTACCTGTTCTGAATTTTCTGTAATGATTAAGTCTTTATGTAATTGAGCCCCCCATGTGTCAATGACGCAATGGACTGGCCATAAACGTTGCTCTAACCGAGGTTCATCAAATAAAACTGTATCAAACATTTTTGCATCCTCTCTTTTAATCTAAAATTAATTATAATATTTTAACTTTAAGTTAATTTCTAAATGATTACATGGTGAAATATAAAATAACAATTTTATCCCTTTATTTACGCATTTTAAATTAATGTTTAAAGTTACACCATTTAAAACAGAATTAGAAACTATAAGAAATGTACTTTTTTCAATTTATTCCTATAAATGTTAAATAAGATCTGAAATACTGAAAACTGAAGCAAAAATATTTACTAATTTAGGTTTTATATTATTTTAGAATAGGTACAGATGCAATTGGTTATAAATTTTACATCAATAATTATCATCTAATGACAAATTTAATAAATAAAAATTGTTTTGTGTGATATATACCTTTGAATCAGAATGTAATGGACGTAAATGTAAATTATCATAAAATCCAATGTGATTTAATGGATGCCAATCAAGAGAATAAATTATTTTCCTCCAATTTCCCTCGCGAATTAGTCTATTAATAGGTTCCACTACTTCAGCCCCATCTTCTCCATGAGCACAATTTCGAAGTGCTAAGGATCCGTCAATAAAATCATTTTGTACATCAACCACGAGCAAGACATTGATAGGATTCAAAATCACACGTATCCAGTCTTCATAACATCTGCAACACTTTTAATTTTATTATCTACAATTTATACAGGGTGATTCATTTTTAAACATATTTAATCATTTGAATGCAGTTTTGTTGCAATCAAAAAACTTAAGAAGAGGTGCAGTAAAATTCCAGGAGTAATCGCTTGCATTTTTACAGCGGTTAAGACTGGAATTTTAAATTCTATTTTAAGAAAACACAAGAAAACAGAAATGCCGTTAAAGTTTCAAACTGTCCAATTAACCACAAAAAGCATTACATTTTAAAAATGTTATGTTTATTGATCTTATTACTTAGTCTTAATATTGCACAGAGGAAACTGCCACTTTTAGATTGCAATATTATATGAAAAACTGTGAGTGAAAAACAAAATACTGAAGATGGTTATTGATTTAACTGAATTCTTTCTTCTCATGCATTATGAGAAATCACATATAGAACTGTGTTTCCCCAAAACAGCCTGTAAAATTCCAGTAATTGCTGGCATTTTTACTGAGATCAATACTGGAATTTTACTGCTTTTTTACTATACTATTTTTCTGCATAATAGACAATCTGACATTGATTCTACATAGAACTAAATTAAAATACAACAAACTTTTAAAACAATTTTCCATAACAATTTAGCTCAAAAATTAATTTATGTGACAAAATTGAATATACTTTTATGCCATACCTATTTAATTCCCCCTCATTCAGAAGACGATCGTCATCCCAATCGAATAAAAGGAATATATCTCGAAGTATGCATTCACTTTCATCGACTTGCTCTCGATCAAACAATTCGATGCACATTTCGCGGAATTCTTCAAAATCCAATGCTTCATCTTTGTTAACATCGAACTTAGATAAAATTGTGTTTGCAGATTCCCAATGCTCCATTCTATAGTCTAATAATAATTACTTATCTAAGAAAAAAATGAGTTTTTAGAAAATAGTAATAACGGAATAAATTAAAAATTTTCTTCTTGTATTTGAAGTATAAATATGTATACGAGAAATAATATATTTATTATTCATTAAAAAATATACTGGATGTTTTTACAACAATATTTAAATTATTTGTTATGTTTCTATTATTAGAATAAAATGCAAAATTACCTATTATTGAATCTGTCTTGAACATCCGATTGTTTAGTGACGAATGAGCTTTAAATCATATTCCGAACGAGTGAAGTATGTAAAAATTGACGAAACAAGAACTGCAAAGGTGTAAAGGTTGCCTCGCAACCACGTTCAAGGCGCAAGGGAGTAATATAAAAGATCACACAAAATCAATTTTGCAATTTGTTCTCCCACCCCTAAAACTCGTTAGATAATCATCAATAGTTACTGTGCTGCAAATAACAACTAACCAGATCGATAAAAAATGATTACTATAATAACAAAAATGCATTATGCAAGAATGAAAACAAATTCTCTGAACAGTTTGCATTGAATATTTGTTTTTCCAATAAACATAAATCTTAAATTTTTACTTTACCTTTAACGGTGTATTATTAAAAAGAAATATTTTTTCAAACAGTTTAAATGGAATAATACAAATCTAAAGAAATTCAATTGACTTGAAAAATTTATGTTGTAAATTCATTTTGTGGATATCTAGTATTAATAAATTAAATTTAATTATTTGAATTTTCAATTAATTTTTGGAAAATAATTAAAATGTGAAAATTAGATCTATTAAATGTGTAACAAATAAAGATTATTCAGGATCTATATTACATAAAGGTATTATATTGACTATTATATATAAAAAGCAAATAACGAAATAATAATTAAATGTTTAAATAAAATTAATAAAGCATTTTATTTATTATTTAAAATCACTTTTTAACTTTTAATTACTATTATTAATTATTAAATTACTGATATTTACATCAACATGTTTAAAATGTAGTAAAATATACATCTTCAATTTTGAAAGTTGGAAAATAGCATTTATGATGAAGATATCCTCATAAAACTATCACTGAGAATACTGCAATTCGTCACGAAAAGTAAATGCGCAATTACTCCTTTTTCATTTGATCGTTAATTATTAATAATATTAAATGAATAAGAATGTATAATAATGTTGGGTAATTGTATACAATTACCCAAAAAGTCTGTTTGAAATCGCAACGCACCTTCACACTTTTTTTTTTGCTGTCTTTGATGCGCCTATATTGGCGACAACGATAAACATTATCGCCTGCGATCAGCGGGGCATCGCTACCGCATGTTGGACACTTAACGTTAACCGGGAATACATTTCGGTCTATTAAATACGTTATTAGTGTAGCTTGTTCATAACGCGCAAGCGATATTAACTCATGGCATTTCATGTTAACAATTTGTAT
>JABFPN010003369.1:0-18386 GCA_022817305.1 Leptoteleia sp. ZL-2020
CTGACTAACCACTGGACTTTTTTTGCATATTCGTAATCAGCAGAAAAAAATACACAGAAAACATGTGTTATATCGTTTGGAAGTGTGGGGATTGTCTCCATGTAGACGACAATATAGTCCCACGGAGCGCGTCCGGGTTAAGTTGGGCGTTCAAATTTTCGCCCATAACTCTGAAAATATCAACTTTAGAGATATGCTCCAAAGGACCAAAATTACTCCTTACGATATCCTGGATCTATGCGGTTAATTTAGTTTGATTTTAAAGAAATAAATTTCTTGATGGGTAAAAATAGCACTTTTTCGCAAATAACTGTAAAACGGTCAGCCAAAACCAAATTTTTTCTGCATAATCGTAATCAGCGCAAAAAAATACATCGATTCCATGTGTTTTTTACCCACCTTAGGCGGGGGGGACATTCCGAATAATTACCGACAAATAATTTGCAATAAATTAATATTGCGACTATAAATTAAGATGTAAGCTATCCTATATCTCAAGTTGGAACAAACTGCACACGGTGTGCAAATTTCATTAAAATCGGTTAAGTAGTTTAGGAGATTAGCTCGGACAAACAATGTGACACGTGATTTATATATATTAAGATTACTACTCGCAAATCCATCATTGTCAAGTCTCACCTGTTTTATGACATCCACAATACTCGATCGTTTGTGTTTTGATGATTAAACAGCTATTAATTATTGGCAAATTAATTGAACCCGAGGTATAATTCAAAAATTGCATTAATCCGGCCCGCAATAATCTTTTCATGAAACACAAATGATTCGCAGCATTCTGCAATAATAGGTACTTTGTCTCATTCACGTTTACCATTATACGCAAATGCTATACGATTGTCAAAGTAATCAAACACTTAAACGCTTCAAATTGTATTTGTCCTTTTTGAATCGTATTATATAAATTATAGAAATAACTATTAATTGTTATGCTGTTGAATATCTATTTGAATAATTGTTTGCAGTGTAAGTTACTTTAAATTTAATGAAACGTCAAGGTAACGATGTAAATCGACATGTCACGTTAATTAGGGTTTCATTGATTTAATAGTGAACTTTACTGCTAGAGTAATGATAATAAATTATCAGTAAATTGAAAGTAAGAATAGATATTGAGCAAATCGTACATGTCCCTCGTTACACGCAACCATTTGGCTTATTACCACCAACGTACTTACACGTTTTCACTTATGAGTATGCCGATTTTGCAGAATGTGACTATTCGAGCTTGAAGCGACATCGATATCGCTATTTTTTTAGACATTTCGCTTAACGCTGCTGGCGGGATGCCTCCATAATATATTAAGATTTATTCTATTTACTTTTGTGAAACGTAAAAAATTTGACAAATATTTGTAAAGAGGGAGACTAATGAAATTTGTGGCCAATCTTAATATGTTATAAATGGAAGCACTCCACGCCACGTCGAATTGGCATATATCGACGCAAATACTTTAGGCCACCGGATTGTCTCGGTTGCAGCATCCTAGGAATGTACCTGTTCGGGGGTAAGTTTTGCATGTGGGCGGATCGGAGTCGGCCCTGCACCTGTGCTGAGGTGGTTTCGCGCCACCCAATGTGTCGCTGTGATCGCAAACATTTCAACGACATCGTCTGGGCTCTAGTAACCGTTTTTCAGGTACTAATGTTCCTACACGTGCTTATTTTTTATTTCGTAACGTAACGTATCAAGCTTTTCATATTCTTATTATGATATTTACATATCAAGTTCATCGATTTGACGTACATTTTTTTTATTGCATTATTATTAATTAAAAACATTGTCAACTACACGAATCGCTTTTAATTTCAAAAGAATTCTTGAATACGCGTAATTTTAAATTGTTTCTTTCTTGTTTGTATAACAAATTTAAATGTTTATTGAAGTATATAACTTCTTACGGGAGGATATTTACAACAATATCTGACTTCTGAGCGTTGCAAAAACTTCCGAGCGCTGCACATATACCTATATATGTGTACCTATACGCGCATGATAAAACAAAACGTCTACTAAAAAACATTTATATACGTATGAACTATGTATATTTATTAGTTATTGCACATGGCAAAAAGCGGTGGGCATATATCTTATATGATGTATGGAAGCCCGAAGAAGTTATACTTCTTTTGTGTGATCCACAGAGTACACACAATTTTTTTTCTTTATAACATTATTTTATCTTATAAGTACCTTGTTTGAAGGATGCAAAATGTGTAACTACATTGTGTGTTGGAAACGCACTTCTACATTTTCTGTTATTTACCTAAACATTAGCAATTATGTGTTTGCTTTGATTGAAAGACAGAAACAATATACCCGCACAATCCATAACACAGTATAATATTTATCCAAGTATATTCAAGAATTCAAATGTGTGTGAACAATTTTTTTTATCCGCGATATATTTAAATATATAATTATTGTAAAAATCACGTCTAATCGATATAGTAAATATTGTAAATCACAGTGGTATACTTCTTATGTTTATTTTTACAGATACTTACGCAAGAAGATTGGAATGTCGTCCTGTTTAATGGTATGCAGAAAACATCTCATTGGGCCGCACTGTACTTTGTTGCTTTAATGACTTTTGGCAATTATGTACTTTTCAACCTATTGGTAGCTATTCTCGTCGAAGGATTTTCGTCTGAGGTTATTACATTTAACATTAAAAATGCATTGCAGGTGCGAATATGATTAAAAATTGTTAATTTGTTTTTTCAGAGAAGTGAAAGAAGGGAACGAGAACAAAGAGAATTAGCTAGACTTGCGGCTAAAGAAGCTGGCCTTGGAAGCGATGACGGTTCCTCTCGCATTTCGAGATCTCATTCTATTACAGATAGTGATACCTACACTCAGGTTTGTAAATGAAAAAAAAAAAAAAATAAAAACAATTGTAAGTAAAATTTTGCTAACAGAAGGAGAAAGTTGCTTATCAAATCATGAAAATATCTCTATTTGAACAAGAAAAAAAAAACGAATTCTTAAATAAGATAACAATTATTTTTCTTTATAGGACCAGAAAAACTTCTGGCAGAGTGAAGATGACTTGCGAAAGTTTAAAGACAGTTTTAATAGAGAGAAACACATTAGTGCCTGGAAACAGTCTGCAGTTGAGCCAAAGTTGATACACAGGGAAAGTAAATTAGGGGGGCATCAACTGCCTATCATAACTCATACAGCTGCAACGCCTCAGGATTCTCCAAACACAACCTTAGATGTAGAATATAGAGATATTAATTGCCGTGCCGTTTATCCCACCACACTTTCCATTGAGTCTATTGATAGATCTTCCGTAAGTATACTATAAAATAAATCATTATATTTATATACTATTATTCTGTAAAGTCATGTAATTTTGCAGAGCCAGTGCAGCATATATTCAGGATTTTTTAAACCACCTGACAACAATAATAAATACGCAGTCAATAATTTTTTGGGAAATCAACCATGCAGGCGCATCAGCCTCGTTGCATCTGTCGTCAATTCAAATTCTTCCACGAGAGAGTCTGCAAATTCAAGGTAATACATTGGGTCCGATAAAACATAAGTTATTATTGATTGGTATAACTTGTTAATAAAATATACAAAAAATTTGTAGTCCGCCCAGAATTCAACGGGGTTACTCTTGGCGTATGTCAAGACCTTCGTTGAGGAGAAAACGATGGTCTCAATCCGAAGACGATCCGGCAGGTCAGGCCATGATTCTTAATAATAGCAAAAATACCATCAAGTCTATGTAAGTTTCTTACTTCTAATAAAAATTGTATTTACTAAATGGTTTTTTATCAAGAAATCATTTCCTTTGCAGGAGTTGTGGAGATTATACAAATTATAATGGTGGGCACTTACAAGGCTCAGTAAGGAATGACATACAATGCGATATGCCTAATAACCGCACAACTGTAACGATGACTAATAATTGTAAACTTAGTCCTAATAATTCTATTAAAAGCCGCAGCCCCTCAATAACTCGGTATACAAGTCCATCTAATCAGGTACATTAGTTTTTTTATGAATGATATTGAAAATAAATGTATTTCGAATTCAATACATTATTTTTACTTTTTATTCATTCAATGTAGATGAGATGGATTGATGATCTTTCAAGACGAAACTCCCTCCGTGGTTATGAAAGTGTTCCATCTCGAAAAGTACTGCCTTTTGACGACATTCCACCGAGTTCTACACCAAGGACAATTAATAACTTAACGATCGAGACAGGACAACTGCCACGAATAAAGCGGCTGCCCGAAGAAGATGCGGAGCAGCAGCCATACACAGACGAGCAAAGTCCTCCGTCCAATGGTCACGATACCGCCAACAGTGCCGAAAAGATGAAAAAGATTTTCATGTTCTTTGAACCTAAAGGGTGTCTCAAAGAACGCGATGATTATTCTTTGTTCTTGTTTCCGCCTAATAATCGGTAACGACCCAATTTTTGTTATCAATTTTTTACAGAAAGTCTGTTTTAGCTAAACGCATAATATATATAATTATGTTTAATTTTTCTTTTAGATTTCGCGTTCTTTGTCATTGGCTGGTTGATCAAAAGTGGTTTGACAATGTAGTGTTGTTTTTCATTGGACTTAATTGTATTACGCTAGCTATGGAAAGACCCAATATACCACCTGACAGTCGAGAACGAGTTTTCCTTGCTTCCGCTAATTATATCTTTACTGCAGTATTCGCAGCAGAAATGTTTGTTAAAGTAAGTTTGTTCAATATCACAATAATAAAAAGCATTTAGAGACGAAGCTAATTAAATATAATTATATTTTTGACAGGTAGTAGCATCGGGTATGTTGTACAGTTCAGATGCGTATTTTACTTCTGGATGGAATATAATGGACGGGTCTCTTGTTTTAATTTCCATTATTGATTTGTCCATGTCATTACTGTCGTCCAGTAGTCCTCGGATATTTGGAATATTAAGAGTAAGTAAAGAACGTTGATTAAAAGTTTACATGCCAAGAAAATTATATATACTATAATATTAAGAAACATGACTAAGATTGTTAGCAAACTGGGCCCATGTTGTTTTAAAATTTTTGGAATATATTAATTTATTCTTTTCCGGGTATAGAAGTTTTATACTACATCAGTTTTTAATAATTTTTAGGTGTTTCGTCTTCTAAGATCGTTAAGGCCACTTCGAGTGATAAATCGTGCACCGGGTTTGAAACTCGTGGTTCAAACTTTACTTTCGTCTTTAAGGCCCATTGGAAATATCGTTTTAATTTGTTGCACATTTTTTATCATATTCGGTATCTTGGGCGTACAATTATTTAAAGGTGCCTTTTACTACTGTGAAGGCCCTGATATCAAGAACGTACGTAACAAGACAGACTGCTTAGCTGACAAACGCAACCAATGGCTGAATAGAAAGTATAATTTCGATGATCTTGGCAAAGCCTTAATGTCTCTTTTCGTACTTTCATCGAGAGATGGATGGGTGAATATTATGTATACGGGGTTGGATGCAGTTGGAGTTGATCAGCAACCAATAGAAAATTATTCAGAATGGAGATTACTTTACTTCATTGCATTCATTCTTCTAGTTGGATTCTTTGTATTGAATATGTTTGTGGGAGTTGTCGTTGAAAATTTTCATAGATGTCGCGAAGAGCAAGAGAAAGAAGAGAGAGTTCGTAGAGCAGCAAAACGGGCACTGCAGATGGAAAAGAAAAGGAGAAGTAAGATTTTATAATTTTAATTCAATAATTTATACGCATATACTGCTCAGAGTAGTGTACAGGAAGTATAAGTACCCATTGTAAATGCATAATTTGTGTTCTTGTTTCAGAAATGCACGAACCACCATATTACGACAATTATTCAAAATCACGGCTATTTGTTCATAATGTTGTTACATCAAAATACTTTGATTTAGCTATAGCAGCTGTGATCGGATTAAATGTTGTGACAATGGCGATGGAATTTTACATGATGCCAAAGGCGCTCACTTATGCTTTAAAAATATTCAATTATTTTTTTACGGCCGTTTTTATATTGGAATCCATTATGAAACTTCTTGCTCTAGGACTGCACCTTTATTTAAAAGACAAGTATAAATTTTTTATTTTATTTCAAATCTATACAGTCAGTTATAATCAACTTATTATACGTTTATTAAATTATTTTGTTTACAGATGGAATCAATTAGACATTGGAATTGTGATTTTATCAGTCGTAGGCATTGTACTTGAAGAAGTAGAATCCAAAATAATTCCAATTAACCCTACAATCATAAGAGTAATGAGAGTTCTCCGAATAGCACGAGGTAAACTATAAACACATTTATTATAAATATAAACATATCACACGTGACATAAGTAATTTTCATGACACTGAAAAATGAAACGTTTTTAAAAAACAAAATATAAACAAACTTTATATTTGTATTATGTGTACATCTACTTTTATGTCCTTTGATATAAATAAGCAATATTATTGTTTATATTTCATTAATTTGATCTACCAAGTATTTAAAAACTGCTTTTTTTATGTGCTCAACTTTAAAAACGTTTTGTTGTTCAGTTTCATATAATTTGTCTCTTGTGTTGCAGTACTGAAACTTTTAAAAATGGCAAAGGGCATACGAGCATTATTAGACACTGTTATGCAAGCTTTGCCTCAAGTTGGCAATTTAGGATTGCTGTTTTTCTTACTTTTCTTTATTTTTGCTGCGCTTGGTGTCGAACTATTTGGGCGATTAGGTAAAACAATTTTTCAAACGTATGATATTTAACTAATGTAGAGAATATTTTACTAGTTGAAAGTTATTCGTTGTTTTTAACAGAATGCAACGACGAAATGCCTTGTCAAGGATTGGGGGAACACGCTCATTTCAGTAATTTTGGAATGGCATTTCTAACGCTCTTCCGAGTAGCAACAGGTGACAATTGGAACGGTATTATGAAAGATACGCTAAGAGATGATTGCGATGAGGCTGCAGACTGCGTAAAGAATTGTTGCGTCAGTACTATCATAGCACCAATATTCTTCGTCATTTTTGTATTGATGGCACAGTTCGTTCTTGTTAATGTTGTCGTTGCTGTTTTAATGAAACATTTAGAAGAAAGTCATAAACAAGTAAGTATCATATTATTATTTAACTGTAAATATTTCTGTTGGTCGTACTCATATCTTTCGTTCTTATTAGATGGAAGACGAATTAGACATGGAAAACCAATTAGAAATGGAATTAGCTGCTGAACAGGAGGAATTATTAGAAGTCGATGAGGAAGAAGAGGAAAAAGAAGTCGACATTAGTCAAAAAGAGCAGGAAGAAGAAAAGAAACAAAAGTCGGACGATGAATCCAGACAAGATGGCTTTTTTGGTGCTAGACCGGGATTATCAAAGGTTCGATCTTTACCGGCGAATTTTACGTACAATCCTCCAGTAGAAAAGGAGAAAATCACCGAAGGTAATTGAATTATCATATTTTCGGGAACATTAAGGGGTTAGACTCGAGTGGTGCAGAGTAAATTCAATCTTTTTTATATCAATTTATAATGAAGTCCATATGTTATGTTGAACAACATTTGTTGATATTAATTTTTGAAAAATCTACGTGGTGAAAAAATTTGAACACAATTAATTAAAAAAAACATTAATTGTTCAGATGCCTCTGTATCAACATCGGACGACAGACGCAGAAGCTCTGTTCATCGGGTCAGCAAGCCTTCAAAATATAAAGTTAAACGACGTCAGACGTTTCACTCGCATCAGCGCAGCTCGCTGTTACCCTCTTCCGGCATGCATTTCGAAGTGACTGAAGTGATAAAAAAACCAGTTAACAATTTAAGTGTTCCGCGTATCATTCCTCAAGGTAATGCTTCGATGTATGGTAGTAGCAGGTATCTGCAGTGCCCTGAAAGTCGTGAAAAGAATTCTTTCCTGAGTGTTACCAGATCATCAAACGAATCCATCCACAGGAGATCCTCCATAAATTCATCCTCGAGTCCCGGAGATTCAAGTCAGTTGGGCAAATCTAGCTACCTCCTTCCAAAGTCCGAATCGTATTTGAAACGACGAAAGGGCTCGAATGACACCAGATCATCCGAAGCGAGTTCAAGGACGCCTAGTATTATGGAAGATTATGAGAGCGCCACCGAAATGAGTCCGACCGAACTCGATAAAGAAGACAAAACCATTGACGTGGTGGACGTTCAATCTGTAATTAATGAGAGGAGGCCATCAAAATTAAAGGGCAGGGTTTCTATTTCTACTGGATCAAACAATGGTCGGTTACAGGGTCACGGATATAGCCACCTATATGTAAAGGATAACGTTGACGAGGACAAGCCATCCGGAGGAATGAAAATCTATATTGACGACACCGATTCCCAAAGTAGTAACAGCAACAAGACCCAAGAAAAAAGCGGATCCGCGGTCGGCTGTGCTGCCAGTGACACAACAGACGATCAATCCTCGAAATTAAGCCGAAAGTGCGACGACACTTAAACTTCTGCAGACGCATTTCATGTTCGCCTTTCCAGAAACAACAAATGAGTACGACGCGGAGGGCTATGTCGAGGAGACTGTAGTGCATGACAATATAGTCGTTATATTTTCGCTTTGAAGCGACTCTGACCAAAGGACTGTTGTGAAGCAACAAAAAGAAATTCGTTGATCCTATGGCAAGTACGCAGGGACAGCTCATCCCGAGATGTGATGTTTGCATACTTGTCGTCCGTGAAGTGGGCCAGTGTGTATGTTTGAGTGTGTCGCGTTACATGGACATGCAATAAGCATCTATGACGATAGTCACTGTTCCCGATCGTGAGTGGATTCTTTTCGTATTTTTTATATTTCTTTTTCTAGTACCTATACAAAGGAGTCATATCTCATAGAGTACGTAGTAATTCAGAGATGGACGAACAAAATAATGACAACTCAATGCTCTGCTCATTACGTACGAAAATTTAAAGGAGATTGATGAGATACCTACGACCGGTGTCCATCTCTGCTTTAGAGGAGATAGAAAATATGCCAAGTAACATCAAATTTTAGACGTACTTTATTTCGCATTCTACACACGTCTGCGAGATCTTTCGAAATTGTGATTTTGGAAGCACCTTTAAGCCGACTTTTCTAGCATTTCCGTACTTTTGGAGTAATAAATTTTCGTTGCAGGACACTATAGGGGATCTAGGACTTTGGTATAGTGTTAATTTAGTAAATACTCGACTATACTTTTAGCTATTACCAGAAACAAATCGAATGAAACTAACGAAAAACCTACAGCTACAGTCTTCGAAGAAACATTTTGACATTTTTTACGATTTTCAAAACCATTGATGGGGTTTTCGCCCGCGGACCTAAGAACAACCGTCTCTTGTTATCCTCTATCTCACTTCCAATTTGCTAAGGCGCAAACTGTCGTACAGTTTCGCGTTGACAAATTTTAACAACTCTTATTCTAAACGACTTTACACTTCAACTATTTCTACATTCTAACTTTTCATGTTCTTAAATTCACGGACCACAATCCCTGTTAAAAACTTGTCGTTTCTATCCTCTCAGCGACAAAACATGCCATACACTTGTGACAATCTCTAACTATAAATATACACGCAACAATCTAAAGGTCAACAGCGAAAACGATGTCAAATATCATCACACTCTGTTCAGAAGCATAAATCGAAACGTAGGAATTGGTAGCGAATTGAGGTGACACGTACGTCTCTGACAATTAGAAAAATAAAAAATGCAATTAGCGATTTGGTGGATCGATTCTTCAGATCCGCAATTAGGTCGGATAATCTAATTTCGTTTTCACTCTGTCGTTTACAGTGTGTGGAATTACGTTACGAACGATATTTCGACGATTGATGCAATTGATGAAATGACAAAATCGGCGATCCGGCAAAACGATCTCGAAATACGTGCCGTTTACACACGACCTCGTAGTGACGTACCGCCGAATTCTTCGTTACGTGTTCTACGTTTACTTCTTAGAACGTTTTTTATTAACATCTGTGATATATTTTAATTATAGCATATTTCCTAACAAAGAATAATAAAATAAAAAACGGAGAAAAACAAAGGGGAATGATAACTGCAACAAGTAGGATTATATATAGGCAACTTTTTAATAACGACATTTGTGGGAGAAATAGAAAGTTTTATGTAAATATATGATACTCTATTCTACACTCGGTGTGATTTATTTTGATACTATATGATACTGTATGTATAGTATAATTTAATGATTATCAAGTAAAATGAAAACTTTATGCCTTCACAAAACGTTGACGAACCTTCGCGCGGTTGTGGTGTCGCAGATACGATCAAATGATTGTTCATTTGAAACATAAAAATAAACTCGGAACCAAATCTCGATGACAAAACTGAAAGGGAATGATAAAATGCACAAATTTCTTCGAACAAACTTTCCTGATGTTTATTTTCCACTGATTATACGAACGTGGTAGTTAAGGATTAGTTAAGAAAATTCAAAATGGCTTTATATAAAACGTGTTACCAGATATAAATGATAGGGATGTAAGAATCTATAAAGTTGAAAGTTATTCATAGTTTAATGATGTTATTGCCTGAATCGTCTAGTTGTAATTGAAGCGCTGGTCGCATACGTAGCCTTGGCAAACGGATGAAATTAAACGGAAAAGTATTGAACGAGAAAGAAAAGTGGAAAACGTCGTTTAGTGTGACATCGATATCATTATAATAAACATAAGCTTCATCTCCAATTTTGTTCACTTAATAACTATTGAAGCATAATTAAACATTTGTTCTCTTCTACCAATCTTTAAACCTTTCCATTATTGACAAACCTTTCAGAAACCTTACTCTAACGTAATTTAACGACTTTTGGCCTTTATAAAAAATTAGTACAAATATGAAATCGATGACTTATTCTTCATCATTCTGCTTACACAACGAAATCTATCGCCTCCAAGATTTGTTCGAAAAGAAAAAACAAAAAAAGAAAAAAAGTTGAAGCAAAAATGAAATAAATATTATCCATTAAGGGAACAATCATTAGCAAATTCTCGACACCACGACCGATTCTCGATAGCTCGATAGCGTTAGACGACTGACCTTCGAATTATCTAGCGTGTGATTCAAAGCACAATTCGCCGATCTAGCAATGTTCTACGTCAGCCGAAAATCATACACATAAAAAGTATACTTCTTGGTATTTACTTCTCGATCTGTTGCTTTGACAAGAGCTAAGACTAATAAAAACTTAAGTCAGACAGTGTGCAAAGAAGCACACGATCTAGAACGAATTAAGAAACACGAAAGATCAAAATAAATACCAATTCAGAGGATCTCTTGATGGCGTACGGCACGGTAACGACTGTATAATTCGTAGATGTTTTCGCCACTTGATAAATTGTGTACAAAGTTAGATCCAATTGTTGATAACGAAATACTCTAGAACGAGATGAGAATAACGTTACAAACGTTCACGTTAATGGTCGTGCAGGAGAACATCATAACTGTTAATTTCGTGTAGCCAGTTGAACTGAATCCAATTCTCTGTGAATATCGTGACTTCGTAAATGTAAATGTAAATATTGAAGTAAAATGATTTGCGATTAGTCGCACTTGATTAGTCTTTATTTTTTACGAATGCTCGGTCGTATGACTAATGATCAATATCTCGTGGTAAAACTAATGTTAAAAGCGCCACAAGTACACTATTATGAAGAAGAAAAGGAAACGTCACATATCCGGGAATTTTAATTGTATAAAGAAGAGCAAAATTTTATTTTCGATACAATGCAATCTTTTTAACTAACATTTTTTAACGAGGATGAAAAACGAGTTAGATAAAAACCTTTCTACTTCTGGTTGTATAAAGCAAGTATATAATGGAATAAACTTATAAATTTGGTTGGTTTTCCTAGCGCGCACTTGTGGAATATTTCATGTGTTATCCGATTTTGTATCGAATTTTTAATTGATGTTCTACTACGACTGTTTCATTTCCATTTCTCGATACTGCACAAATTTCTTAAAAGACATTGTACATGAACTATTCCTAATCAATATTTACCGATTTGATATTTATAAGGATACAGATAACATAATTTTTCAGGTAATTGTAATACTGTACTCGATATCTTGAACATTTAAATAATCTTTCTACGAAGTCTTGTAATACTCAAACGTAAGCGCTCCGTTATCTTTTACGAAATTTTGCAGTTTGTTATATCTATTTGACGGGAAAAGATAAAAATGTTTAGTAAAATTATCAAAGTTATGATTGTTTGTAATGATTTTATCCCACGCTATAAATACCAGTTTAATTCGTATGAATTTTTAATTATTGTTATTGTTATTTAATTATTTATGCTGTGTAGTAGTTTTAACCCTTTATCGGTAAATTAACATATTTGAGAATAGTCTTGGTTTATCTTAAATTTTTATTAATTATTTGTTAATTAATGCATTTCCATTTGAAAGGTTTTAAACATTAAATTCAAAATACAAAAAAATTATTATAAAAAATGCTACTTTCAATGAAAAAGTTAGCACTTTCTAGTTTAAACTTTCTTAATTACACGATTTATTTCATCGTCTTAATGCAAAAATTCATGTATAAAGCATAAAATATAAATTCTGTATATTTTTAAAGTGAATCAAATGTTTGTTTGTTAATTTGAATTCTTATTTATTTATTGTTCAAACATGACTATAACAATAGGGGTCCTCGTAAATATTTTGATGTTTACTGACAAAGGGTTAACATCTCGTTTAGAAATAATTACATTACGTAAAACATTAAGCATTGTATAATATGTGCAAAAGTATTTTTTACATAAAATAAAACAAAATGTCATGTATAAAACTAAAAAGAATTATACATTAATATTCACTAAAGATATATCGTCATATTTTCAATCTGATGGAATAATATTATTTGCGTTAATTTGTAAATTTCTCTTACATAAAGGTTTTATTCATCTTTCATTAAAACTATTCCATGATGCATATGTTAATGTGGCAAATTTATTTTATGTTCATAATTTTAAAACCCGTTTAAACATAAAGAGGTCTATAACTGATATTAATTTTAAAATAATATTTTTTGAATATCAATATATCGAAGTTCTTGTGTAATTGTTTTAAATAATTATTAATTATTTACTTCCATTTCTAAACTAATGTTAATAATATAAAGCTTGGATTTTTAATGAGAAGCAAAAGTTATTTAGTTGTTATACATGATATGTATATTAAATACCAATAATTGTTAAATAAGAGCGTTATGCATGTTATAAAATTGTTATTATGAAAAAAAGTGGCGAAAAAGCTATGAGCCTTGTCGTACGACATGTTATGTTCCTTAATTAATATTATATTCGTATGAAACGTGTGACAAGTTGACACAACCTTCGCAATATTTTACGTAACAGAAACAGCATAGCTTTAACTATGGAACGCAGTTCGTTGGAGGCTGAGCAAAATGTAAAATCTACCAAGGTGCGTTTAGGATAAATGGTTTGAGAATGTATGATGGAAAGAATGACATATGTAGCAGTTGAACGTATATAGAAGTTTAGCAAGTAGTACGTAAGACCTGTACAAAGGAAATAAATCGAGTGATGATTACGTTAATTATACGGTGTTCTAAATATCTAATCACAGTCCATTTACTTCCCGTCCATTTTATTCTATTTAAATTTAAAAATGAATGCAATAGAAAAAGCGATTTTATTTTCAAGTATTACAATATAACAAATTAAATAATTAAATAATGTACGTTAAATTAATATGTGTCGTATTTTATAAATAACGTTAATGATTACACTTAAACTGGTACAAATCACTGGCGCAAAGTCCCATGAACACGAATTCTATATACACAAGTATAGTCCTTGTTTCCATGATTGGATTCAATTTTTAATTCAACTATTTCATAAGTTCTTGCTATTTTTTCCTAAATAAAAATTTATTTTGGGCTTTTCATTTATTTTACGAAGACATTTGTATCTTACCTTAACTTCAAAATATTGCACTGACGAAGCTTTATTGTCATAAGTAAATTCACCAATTAGATGTCCATTTTTATCATTCACATCAGTTAAACCCTAATAATTTAGTAAAAAAATGATAATGCTGGAACATTTATTTATAAAAACTGTTAAATGTCAACATTTACATACCCAAATTGAAAAATCTTTAGGAGCAGAGGATGTTTCTCCAGTTGGGGAAATAGAAGTTGATATGTGTTCAAGACTTATCCCCGTTATGTGAACTTGACCAAGAAGTTTTAACACAACAGAACCTTTATGGCCTTTAAAAGCCCAACATTCTCCAGGAAGAACACCGGTCTAATGTAAATTGCAAAGAGCCAATTGAATTAAAAGTGTTCCATTAACAGTGAATATTAAAAAATTAAGTATTAAATTATGACTCAATATTCTTTGTTTTATTTACATACGATTAAGAAATTACGTTGGAAATTACTTTAATAATATTAATAATATTTTTAATTGACTCATATTTAATAAGTTCACATATTCAAGGAGGTATATAAATGAATAGATATAAACATTAAATAAAATAAACCTGTATAATGGAACGGGGTGTGTTTTGTTGTTGACACAGAGGTATTCCAAAAAGAGAAATTACAGGTTCACCTGCAGAATATGGTTGCGTATCTCGCACAGAAAGAATCGAACCACCTGAAGTATAGGTATTACATTTGCAAATTAGAAAATAATAAATCAAAATAATGTTCTAACCTGAATTCTCAAGCGCATAATCTGTCCTTCCAGTTTTGTCTGCATTAAATGTTTCCAATTCACGTCTAACTAAATCTTGAACATTTTCCATTGATAGGGCTCTCAACAAAGTTTTAGTATGCACATTTATTTCTAAAAACAAAGTGTACATATTTGAATTAGCATATATTCAGTTACAAAATATTCATAAGAACGTACATTTTAATATGAACTAGACATATTATTAACAAATTCTTACTTTACAATACTTGGTATGTAACAATTAGACAAGGAATATGTTTTAGAATGATTAATTTTATTAAATGTAAAAGTATAAGAATTTATTTTTCTCTGCAAAAAGGAAGTTAATATTTATATATATTTATAAATTAGTGTTATATTAGTAAAGTTCAAAGAAGTGTATGACATCCAAAGGTCATTTATTCTGTATCTATAGTTTGAACTAATTGAAGGATTTTGTGTCTAATATGTATGTTATTATTCATTAAATAATGAATTCATGATTTTAAAAGAAAATGTTATATTATACCCTCTGATACCTCGTTCCTCAACTTCAAAACAGCTTCCGTCACTTTTGGAATTACGCTACCAACTTCCTTTAATTTATTTTTTAATTCATCTCGAATTTCCATTGTGTTTTTAACTTCCATCTGTTATTACGGTAATAATTATATTGTAATAATTATAATGTTAGTTGATTATAGAAATTAGTAAAAAAAAAAAATACCTACTGATAATGTAGTAAGAAATGTCCTTAAATTTGATATATCTGATTTGATTGCATTCAATGTACTACTAGAAGAATATTTATCACAGAGATGACTTACTGACATTGCTGTAAAATAAATTCAAAACTTTAAAAATTAACTTTCTTCATACAAAACACAAATGTTTCTGATCAGATAACATAATTCATAGAATTGTATGTGCGCATAGGCAGTGTCCACAAGGTATCCACAAAATATATCTAAACTATCTGTAAAGTAATATACGTTATTAATATTTAAAAATTATAAATAATTAATGCTATTTCATCATACAAATTTTAGGCGTCGAAATGATATAATAAAAAATGGTATAGGAATCCTGGATTCTATGAATTGTAGGAAACATAACGAGAAGTACGAGTTCTGATTAAAAGTTGACACTTGTTCCTTCTTCCACTTCAAATACCAACGACTTAATATCTATTAATATTTTGTATATAAAACTAACATATAAAGGCACTTAATTATTAATATTATTTTACTAGATTTCTCTAGTAAGTAGATAATTTACACTTATCGAAACCTGTAAATGTAATAAAATTTGTTTACAAAAAAGTAAATAAAATATATTTACCAATTAACGATGTAATAATGAAAAAGGCGATTAATCTAATTATTTTCAAAGTTTTTGATTCTCTTAAATTTGGATTCAAAGCAGGACAATTTTCTCGCTCACAACAGAATGACAAGGATGATTCACGACGATTCATTGAGTTATTGACAAAACTAAAAGTAAGCAAGACATGACGTTTGTATTAAACTTTTAAATTATGATAAATTGACCTGTCAAACAAAGGCACTACGGAAAATTCATTATTCCTCATTTAATTCAAAATAGCCGCTTGTGTGACATTTATGTTAAATATCAAAAGAACGTGGTTGTCATTCTCATATTTTATTGTTTTATCGATGTAAAAAATTAATTTAAAAACAAAAATTTATTGATTTTAAAAATTAAATTAATTTCTTACACCGATAAAACAATGTGACTGAAGTTTCTAACGTACGTTCTAACGAATTTCACAAAATTTTGAAAATTAAGAATAACGATCAAAAACACTTCGTAAGTGTTTACAAATCCATATAAACGACTATTCTGTATGAGTTCCTCTAATTAACAGCCAATTTTGGTATGTCAACGGGCAAAAGGAAAAAGTTATGTAATGTGGCACGAGTACAATAACCGGAAATGAGGTTATAGGGCAAAAAAAAGTAATTTTCCCCTGGTAATTGATACCTTTGACTATACCTACTGGTTCTATAGCTAAATGCCGGGTAGGTTTTTTTTAGGTTTTTCGGCCCTTTGCCCTTGCGGGCCCTTTTTTTTACCCGGCATTTTAGGTTTTTCGGCCCTTGGTCTTTGGTCTTTGGTCTTTGGTCTAAACACTTAAGGTAAAGCTGTAAGCCTGCTGCCACGGAGTTAGTGTTTTTGTAAATATTACTTTAAAAATGTTGATTTAACGCGATGCCGTAAGCGTTTTAAATTTTCCCATGCCTAAAGATTGTGCTGAAACTTTTGTTAAGCATTAAATCAACATTTTTAAAATAATATTTACAAAAACACTAACTCCGTTGCAGCAGGCTTAAAGCATCACCTTAATGCTTAACAAAAGTTTTAGCACATTCTTTGGGCATGGAAAAATTTAATTCAATTACAAAACCAGAATTTTTTAATCAGCTTTAAACGAATTTAAGGCAGTCATTTTTTTCACCACCTCAAAAACGAGTTCTATAAATATGCTTAAAATTGATGACAAACTTTCAGTTACTTGAACGTTAAATAATCCCCCAAATTGAAAAAAATGTGATAAAACTAAGTACACTCGACGCTCCCATTTTCAGCGAGATCGAGACCGGAAGTGCTCCCAGTTCAGCGGGGCGCAATTGCGCACGTGTTTAGCGCATGTATATTTTCATTGGTTATTTCTATTCGGTTGTTTCCGTTGTAACCTGCCTTAAACTGTATACAATTATTAAGGTGATGTATCAAGTCTGCTGTCACAGAGTTAGTGTCTTTTGTAATCAAATTTTAATTAATTTATGTTTTATAATCTATGGACCAGAGCGCTATTCTGTGGACACGGGAGTATAATTTTATTCACAAAAATATATGTATTGTTGAATATTCTCAACGCATTTTGGAAAGTGCTGCTTCCTTTCGAGCAGACGACAAAAAAATCGCACTTTCCAAAATATGTTGAGAATATTCAACAATACATATATTTTCGTGAATCAAATTATACTCCTGTGTCGATAGAATAGCGCTCTGGTCCGTAGATTATAAAATATATATTAATTAAATTTTGGATAGAAAAGACGCTAACTCCGTGATAGCAGACTTGATACATCACCTTAATGAATTAAGCAAGTTTAAATTTCCCGCCATCGATATTTAGTTATTAATGGTTAAACAGCGAACCGGATATAGGAACATTTCCGCTGAAATTGAGGAAGAAATTTCGCTGAAAATGGGAGCACGTTGAAAATGGGAAGGCTGAAAATGGGAGCGTCGAGTGTATATTAATTAATTCTTATATATTTTAATAAAAACAAAGAACGCCCTAATCTTGTAATTAACGCTTACGGCATCGCGTTAATTGTTTTGTTATCAATGAAAACATTGCGTTAATTATTATTAATTCATTAATTAATTTAATAATTTAATTAACTTGATTTAATTAATTAATTAATTAATTAAATTTGTCAGCGTTTCTCGAGCAATTACGTAGTGCAGGATATCAGGGAGTTTCCATCATAATATTTATAACTAATCACTCTGGCCAAGTGGTTAGGACTCCGAACTTGTAACTCGGTTACGCGGGTTCAATACTCGGCTGCGATGTATTTTTGATATAATAAAAAGTGAA
>JABFPN010003370.1:0-18384 GCA_022817305.1 Leptoteleia sp. ZL-2020
GGGGGGGGGGGGGGAGAGAGATAAAAATAGATGAAATTTTAATGGACGATAAAAATGGAAAACGAGTCGAGGGGCGCTGGACGTGAATGCGAATGTATGGGAAAAAATGGTCGAAATAGTGCAATAATTTAGGAAATGACGATGCATCACGTTCAATTCTTTTTTCTACCGCCCCCCCCCCTTCCGGCCCTCCGTTTCTTTTCAAAATTCCGATGGATTTATTGCACGCGTCACTCACGCATTTTGTTTTGCGCTATTCATTTCAAACGGACGAATATTAAATGATATATGGGAAAAGTTGATGAACTTGTGAAATGGAAAAAAATATTGCCAAATCCTTTCGTTGAATTTATTAATTTAAAATCCGCAACTTCGAATGCGATTTGATAGCGACTTTAAAAAAAAATTTTTTTAATACTTCTCTTCGTTCGAAATAAACGGTGCGTTTTTCTTTTTATTTCTCATTCTTAAAATACACGCCCGGGAGCTTTTATTTGCGAGCATATTTTCCGGCCAATTCGACTGGAAATAAATTGTTTTTTTTTTTTGTTCGGCATTCAAATTTCCCGCGCATCGTTGACATATCTTTCTCGACTTTCGACAGTGAATTATTTTGTCCGTACAAAATAGAATCAATTTTGACGTGTCGCACGTCATGGAGGAATACGACAAAACTTAAAGGAAAACTCGTTTTACATAACGAATTCGGGCGGTAAAAAAAATGTTAATTTCACCATCTCGTCGAATGAAAATGAAATTAAGATAGCATCAAATAGTTCCACGTAAGAACATATCCTATAGGAAATTGTCAGAGTGGATCTAAAAGCCCAATTCTGGTCCAGTAACATCACAGCCAGATTCTGATAAACAGATGAGGACCAGTATTGGTTCGAACTTGGTTATCAACAAAAACAATTTGTTCAGGGCTGGGTTATACACTGAGAAAAAAGTTATAATAAAAATTACTTTACTTTTTGGTATTGGTAGGATATTGTCTACAGAGTTTGCTATTTTACCATACCATTGCAGTAAAATTTTATGTACACTCACAAAACTGTCTATTTAAGAGTAATAGAATCTTCTTATATTTAATAAATTTTCTATTTAATATTTGTAAAAATTCTTAATGTAAGAATAATTCTATTTGTGATAAATAGATTCTATGTAATTTATATAGAAATCCAACTACAGTTTTTTCAGTGTATGACATAGTAAAAATTTTTATATGACCTCGTAAAGTTGCCACGCTTTAGGGTAATTATTACCATATTGTATATAACATTTTACTATGTCACACATAAAATTTTACTGGAATGGTATGATAAAATAGCAGACACTGTAGACAATATCTTTCTAACACCAGAAGGTAGAGTAATTTTTATTACAACTTTTTTCTCAGTGTATACCACGCCATTAGTTAAACATCACTGGTCCAATGTTGTCACTCTAGTATACCCATATTAGCTCTGCATTGGGCCAGTACTGGCAACTCTGACACTGTTATCCGAGCCTTTACTCGGCCGGTAAAAAAATTTGCCGTTGGGTAACGACATCTGTAAAGATCAATTACTCTTCTCGTTTGATTTAATAAGAAAATTAAATGAATCATACCACGCAATTTTATCAGCGTACTCTCATTAGCAATTAACCATGTATATACATAAACAATAAATCGCAAAGATAAAATAACAGCACCGAATAATTATTAAGTATAATGGAAATCAGTTTCAATCGTGGATAAAGAAAAAAAAAAACAGAAGATATTTATCTTCGACCCCTTATCGCGATAAAAAATAAATATGATAGATTTCCCGATTGAGATTGCTCGTGAATTAAAAGAGCCGATTTATTATTTCGTATATTATCGTGTTCGATACAACGAAATGACATTAGCCAGTCGGACAGATCGGAATCCCTTATGCACGTGCGATTGAGGTATGTGGCAGAATATGTCAGTTGGCGAAGAAGGCCGCGCGATTATAATTACTACATAGAAGAGGCTGCGTAAAAATAACGCCACCGAATAAATTCACTGGCGTCATTCGGCCAGTCCTATAGTTGGTCGCGTTACATAAGCACGCTGTAAATTGACCTCGTGTATCTTTGAAAAAAAAGAATAAAAAAAAAAAGAAAAAGAGTTCTGCTCGATCAAACTAGATAATGTTTCACACTCGCGAATAATCCGCAATGGAAATATCTCGGCGTGACTTTTCAACGGTATTTTTACTAGTTCCAAATTGCATGCAAAAATGCAAATGCAAAATAAACATTGTAAGCTGCTTTTTTGTGAAGCTCCACTTTGTTTCACGCGCGTTTATACGCGGAGAGCAAAGATTAATAAAAATTCCTGACGTTGTTGGTAAACTGGTCATATACAAGAATTGAAAAATTACTATCCCAAGTTAGTAAAAAGTGTGAGCTTTCTAAGAATCATTTCCAACAAATTGATATGTTTTACTAACTTAAGATAGTAATTCTCCAAGTTTTGCAAATATATAACCAGTTTACTAAGAATGTCAGCAAATTTTATTTTATATATACACTGAAAAAAATTTTTTGAGTGCTTTCAACTCGATGGTAGAGTTGACGAAGACACGCTTAAAACAATCATATTAGAGTTAAACCTCCCATATTTATATAGTTGAATTTACTCGATGTTCAAACTGAATAATTGAAATTGGCGAAACGACGATCAGTCTATATCTCGTGTTACAAAACAGTGACATTAGCGTAGTGGTTTAAGTTTTAACGCTCTATTGAAACATCTACCTACCGAGTTTCAAACCCTAGCGAAATTTTCTTTTATAAAATTATTTAATCAAATATTTTTTCGCACCAACTATACATAGAGTAAATTCAATTCAAAAGATACTTTATTTGTATTAATAAAATGAGCTGTGTCAAATTATAAATAAGCTTGATCGTTTTTGACTCAGAAAATGAGTTGATTCAACTCGATTTTACTTGATTCAACATAGTATTTTTTACAGTGTATATATATTTTTTTTGTATATATTATATAATATAAATATTAATCTTTTCTCTCCGTGTACGAAGTAACATAATGTTGCAGATTTTAATTGAATTTGCGTGCGTAAATAAAATTGCTTCCAGTGGAGCAAAGTTTATTTCCAAGGAGGGAAGAATTAATTCTAATAGCGGAGATGCCGAGTGAAAGTGTAATAGAGAGATATTGAAAGCATTAAAAAAAAAAGGGAGAATAAGAATGTTGTTATATACCATCAATGATGAGCATTTTTTCCTCGCAGAACAAGTCGTCGGGGTCCGCACGTTCCCTCTTCAACTTTGCACCTGCAAACGAAACGTTCCAGTTAAACGTGGACAAATAATCTGTTTCATTAATAATGAAACAGTGAGATTAAAAGACGCGTACTTTATTATGCACTGTGACTTTGTATTCATGTAACGGTTTTGAACTCGCGTAATGAATTAATTAATTACCCGTAATTAGTTAATTAATAAAAATTAACATATATGTGGTATATATGTCACATATATAATTTGTACTGCATGAATGTTCCATGTATATTACCATAAATGTGATATATATGTTGCATCATGTAGAAATCAACATATATGTTGCATATATACTGCATCAATATTCCATATATGCTAGCATAAATGTGACATATATGTTACATCATGTATAAGTCAACATATATGTTACATATATAGGATATATAAGCTGCATAAATGGGGCATATATGTAGCATGTAAGAGATATATATGTGGTATATATGAGGCATATAAGCGGCATTTATTATCATTGATATTATATTGCCTAGTAAAAATAAAACATATACAGTCCATATATGTTTTAACAATTTCATATAAGAAAATAAAAACCTCATAAGCGAACATATGTTTTTTTTTAATCCATGTATGACCATATATGGCAATAATTGCTGTAATATTCCAACCATCTAAATTCCCATCATTATTATTTATTATTAAGCACGCTTCGGGTTAAAAATAACGTGAACTAAAGGAAAAATGTGATTTAAAAAAGTGTAACTTTCAGCGCCATCCGACTCTACGGCGAGCATCGCAGTGACAGTGCGTCGACCGTCGGCGCGAGAATCCACAGGTTGATAAGGTTTGAAAAATGAAGAGAAACGCGTCTCCACGTGCTGAGGCAGGCTCAATGGTGGGGGGTATTCGAGTGGACGGTGGTGGGGGGTCAGTCGCTCGGAGTGGAACGGCCCGGCGGGGCAGGGGAGGAGGAGGCGTTGGAGGGGGGCAGCGGAGGGGCGAGGAGAGTTTGCACACACCGCCACCCGGCCGGATTCTCCGGGTCACGTGGAGAGCTGGCAACGCCGCGAATTGATCAGAACGCCACGCGGCCGAATGCGTCGGGCTTGGCGCGCGGTGGGGGGGCGCTCGCTACCCAGGGCCAGGGCGCATGCGCGCTGAGCGACTTAGTTGGCCGCGTGCTCGCGGATGTCTGCCCCCACCCCGCGGCGTTTCTTCCTGTCCCGTGACTCTGTTTCGCCAAGCGGAGCCCGGCCAACGAAGGGTAGGGTAAAGCTCCCTTTTTCATTGAGTCCTTGACGAGAGAGCGGTCGAGCGTGACGCGAACCTGGCCTGGGTGGGTGTAGCTCAATTTTTGCTTAGACATTTCTAGACGCGTCCCGTTCTTTATTTACTATTATTTTCATTGTTATTATTATTGTTGCTATTTATTCAATACAAATTTCACTATCGATAATTTTTCTCTCGAAAAAGAAGGAACGGAAGTTCAACACATTTTTTTTTTATTTAATTTCGAAAAATTTTACCCCAGGCTCCATGTATGAGTGGTACGGCCCTGGCGCGCTCGGGTTTTCGAATTGTGCTTTTGCTAAACGATGGAGCAAATTAGCACGCCGCTGCCGCCGATATTGATTTCCAGATAGGCAAAGACAGGTTGAAGTACTCAGCTTTCGGTACTTTACATGCATAGGTGTGGGCCAAATTTCGGGCCCTTTCGAGCTAGACTTTCCGCAGCACCGATGCGGGGAACGGTTTAACGTTTCCACATAATGCTCGCTCATTTCGATAATGTATCAATTCTGGCTTGTTTGCTGTTAAACATTTATTTATCAACATTTGTACAATTAACATGTTATAATCGATCGATCTTATCTTTCATCGAATTTATATTTCAATTACATTATACTTATAAAAATGTTACTTTGGAAACAAAAGAATTGTATTATTTTCAATAGAATACTATACTATTCAAATTGAAAATAATCTTTTTCGTCTGAATAGAATCACTTTCATTGAAAGCATGTTTCTGATGAATTTTTTACAGTGTATACCAACACAAAATTCTACTTTAATTACTTAAAACTACTGAACAATCGTTGTTTTTTGAAAGGAAAGTTGAATCAAAATCAATTGCAAGTAAAATTATTTTTTACTAATATTTGCATTAAAAAGAAATGTCTCCTCAAATTGTAACTCTGTCCCATTATATAAATACACAAAATATATTTATGTTTTTTTTAAACGCGCGTCACCAAATGATCCGTCACTAAAATTATCATTTATACATTTTCATCGCTAAGAAAATAAAAAGACTTTTTTCATCCTCACTTCTCTGACAAGCATCATTTATGATTTATCAATCAACACTTAGGTGTATTTCGAATGTTACGCGATCGTCGGGTCAAAGCTATTTTTGCCATTGTAAACGTGAAAATATTGGTTAATGAAATTAGATTCCTGGAAACTTGTTCGAATGAAATATGAATTCTAAAACGCGAAATATTAATGTAAACGGCCGTCAACGTTTCAGCTGTTCGCAACTGAATTAACCGTCAGTTCAATTAAACCACGCTTATCTTCGTAAGTTCATCAATTACCGAACGTTCTTTTCTTTTCTTTTTTTTTCCGCGGCACTTTCTTCTCGACTCTCTACGGAATTATCAATCATGCATTCTATGTGCCGCGACAAAAAAAACTTTCATATTTAAAGAATGCTCGAGAAAAATAGTGCAAAGCATTCGTGAAAAACGAAGGAAAACATTAAAAAAAAAAAAGAAGGATTTGATATTCAAGAAGACGACGGAAAAATTGTGCCGTGAAAAACTGGACCCGCGGCTGCGTGGCGTAAATGTTGCAGTTTTAATAATAAAACTCGATTTCGCGAATTAGCGGTAACTTGTTGAGCGCCGAATTATTTAACTCGCGCTAATAATTCAGTTACATTTCGAGCAACGCGCGGGTATATTAATATAATATGAAACGTTTGCTATTAATAAAGTAGTTGACCTAAAAAATGGACCGATGGTGACCAATCCAGCGGCGGGCGTAGGCACGTAGAAAAATTAACCGAATTATTCAGCGGTGTCAATGACTTTGAACGAGAAACTGAATACATTATCGGAATCGAGCCGAGCGGTAATTTTCACTCACGATAGTCTTTGTCTCTTTTTCCTTCCTCTTTTCCCGCGCGACTTTCCCCGGGTAGAAATTTTCCCAATGGCCCAGTACTGGCCCAGTACCGAAGCCAGTGCTATCCCGGTACTACACTCAGAAAAATGTTTATTTCAGAGTAATAGAATATTCTTATATTAAATAGAATTTCCATTCATTATATGGACAAAGCGAAATTCTATTTATAATAATAATAAATTATTCTTAGAAAACATATATTTATATAAAGAATTATTTCCATTTATATTAAATGGATTTGTTTTAGAGAAAAGAGTAAAACAGTTTTCGTTTAAGAATATTCAACACATGATAACTGAATATTCTTATTTTTAATAGATTTTCCGTTAGTTTTAATAAGAACATCTTCTTTGTACAGGTTTCTTAACGCAAGCATATTTTTTTTTCTGAGTGTAGAGTGAAAACACCGACAGTTTTGTAGCCCGATGGTTGATTAGTACAGACTCAATACTGGCTTACTAATGATTCAAAACCGGCACAGTACTCCCTGGTAAAAATGAAACCAGGCATGCCCGGTTTTAAATCAGGCCATTCTGTGACGCTGCCATGGCTTGACCGATTACAGTTAATCCGATTGGGACCACTACGGGACCAGGCCAAATAACCTAATCGGGCGATGATGTGGGATGTAATGCCGGGTATTGATATGGCCCCAGTCGGGATGCCACGTTAGAAATAAACAACAATGGCGTCCATACTAGGGCCACACCCAAATATTTGGTGCCCTATTTCAGCCCGGTTTCAATTTTTACCAGGGCTGTCTTACTAACGATTCAGGCCTATTTAAAAAGAATCGGGGTCTTTCGGTCCCAACAAGACAAATGAATCGAGGTTCCAGTGTATTCTTACAGTAAGAATAATTCTATTTATGATAAACAGATTCTATTTAATATAAATATACATTCAAGTACAATTTTTTGAGCGCAACATAGATACAGTATGAAATCAGTACTGTTCATACATGTTTTGCCATAATATGGCAAGCAGTGCTGTGCCAGCATCGGGCCAACTATCAACTCTGGCGATTTGGGCTTTGGTTCAATTAAATTCGCGTACTTTGTACCGTGAAATGACAAGCGCGGGTTATTTTTGTCGCGCGAAGCGTAACGCTGCGAAAGGTCAAACCTAATACGATTCCATTTTATGCGGATAAGGGTAACCGATACTTTAGAAACAGCGTAACGTAATATCTCCGCGGCGATGAATACGCATCGAACGAGCCGTGATTTCGTTCGCGGACGGTCGCAACGCGCGCTTCGCATTAAGCTCAAGTACTTCCTTTCATAAATAACACCATACGTTAATGCTGCGCGTAATTACTTAAAGGGTGCTTAACAACAGAGTCCCGAGTGTACTCACTGAGTATACACCAAGGAATTATATTGGTCATTTTAAATTGCATTAACGAATAGAATTTGTTTGCGTATACTCGGCGAATGTTTTTGCTTACTTTAAATTATTTTTCGTCCATATTCCGAGTTCGTTTAAAATAAAATGAACCGTTTTGAAAGGTTTAGAATATATAAGATTCTTCGGTTGAAAAGAAAATGAGACATTTTATTAAATGTTTCATTTTTTATTAAATTTTTATTAAAAGTTTCATTCTTATGAATTTTATTTATTTTTCTTTAATTAAACGAAGAATAGCTATTAATATTAATTTACTTTCTATTGATGAAAAATTATTTAACAAAAACAAATATATTCTATTAATTTTATTATTATACGTTAAACAAAAAAAAAAAGTGAATGTTAGAAAAATGAATAAAACGTAGCGAAAGATCGAAAGATAAAACTTTTCATTTGTTAGTGGTGCGTTGTAAAAGCATAAAGCAACCCCAATGCGCACAAAAGAATACAAATTTCCCTTAGTTCCTACCCATGTGTCGCAATCCGCAAGTCAAAACAAGCGCGGTGTCGTTTACGTTAGGGACACGCGTGAAATCGCCATGTGTCACGCGTGCGCACTGGCGGGCACGTTTACTACGGACGGCCGGCCAATCACGGGCCGCGGATAAAGCGTCATGCTTTCGCGAAGCCCGTACGCCGCACGATAACGTTAATTCCACGCCGGGAGGGGAAATCGATCTGACCTTACGCATTTTCTCCTACTTTGCCTCAATTAATTTTTAATCATAATCGTTCATATATATTTAAATTGCGAATTAAGAACGGCCAGAGAAATATTTCGTGCTTGAAAAATTGATCTCGTGCAGTGCCGCTTACATAATTTGAATTGTAAATTCACATTCGGTCATTTCAAAGTAAATAACGCGACTCTGCAAACGCAACGGCTACAAATTATCCGAAAGTTGAGGACGAAAGTAATAATTTAATCATTTTTAACGCTAAAAGTACGATGCTTATTACGTGGTTTTATTATTAATATTTACATCCCGACGTTAGCCATATTTAAACAATCTTCAAATGTTCGATTATGAGAGCTGCACATACATTTTAAATAAAAACCATTAAGAATTACTGTTTTGGAACCTGAAAAGTGAAGCCGTTTGTACAATAAAGGAAAAGTTGCCATGCCAGCAGAGTAAAAATTATGGTAAAACAGACCAAAATATTTGAAAACACAGTAATTTTTACTGTGCTGGTAAGGTAGTTTTTCATATATTGTACAAACGGCTGGGCTTTAAGGTTCCAGCGCAGTAATTATTAATGGTTTTTTTGTTCAGTGTATGCATGTATTAGTATGTATATATACCATGTATACACACGCAAGAACGATATTTGCAATTTATTTCCTTTGATACGTGCATCGATTGATAAAAAAAGAAAGATTGTCAATTTAACGGGCCTACATTCAACGCGGACATAATTAGAAAAGCGCATGGCAATGCCGGGAGAGAGGGACGACGCAGAAAAAGAGAGAGTCAGCGAAGCACAGATAAAACGGGTGGGATGGTGACGGAGAAAGCCGAGTAGGTGGCGCGACCGTGAATGAAGCGCAAAACCTGGCGGTAAAGCTAGGAACCCCGCCGTTACCGGGGAGAGTCAGTGACCGAAAATGCCGAAAGATTTTTTTTACGATCTTGGACGATCACATTTCATCGAAACAATATTAGAATCGGACAAAATAGGTATCGGCGAAGCGAACGGAACCGACGTTGATGAACTTGCACTCGCTCTCGACTTTGGCATTGTCGTAACATTTGTGGAGGCAGAAACGTCGATGAGGACAATGCTTCCAGTGATGCGAAATACCGCACGGTCCGGCGGACCCAAACGTACTGCTGCGCGATCTATCCCCGCTCCTCGGCGGCTGCGCCCCCCACCCCGCGCCTCGGCCGGTCGATTAGATCCTACCACTCGGTATTGCAATCTCTCTACTGCTACTTTTCGCTCGTTTTTCTTCTTCTGCTTCTTCCGTTACCAACACCCAGTGATCTAAAGAGGTAACGTTACCTTTGTCAAAACTAATCGCATTATTTGCGAACAAATGGGAAGAGCCCTGACGGGTGATGAAAATTTGCATGCCGCCAAACCATCCATTTGCCATTCTATTTTCATGTTTCATCATCACTGTTATTGAGTGTAAATAAGTAATAAGTAATGTTTACTGCACAAATTTTGTTATATTAATATGTTACATATGTGCACAGTGAAAAATATGACAGAAAAGATTACTGTATTTAACTGTGATTCAGATGTATATCCATCTTTCGGTAAAAATTACAGTTCTTTAACAGGAAAAATTTCTGTTTCAGTCATAAATATAACATCTAAAACTAGTTTCTTTGCTTTTGAAAAACAGCAATTCTTATTGAAAGACGGATATACATCTGAAATACATTTAAAAGCAGTAATTTTTCTCAGTGTGGAGCACATTTTGAGGACACTTTGCGATTTAAGGACCGCCTCAAAAGAGTTACATATGCAAGAGTCATTTTGAGGACGCTCCCGACCAACACGGCCTTGGCCCTACTGTCGTTAGTTTAATTAAATTTAAAGAAAATTGAGAGTGCGTCGAAATATTCGGTTCACGAGTTTCCATAAATACATAAAAATATGTTTACTTCCTCAAGGTCACGATTATTTTCATATTTGCACGACTAAAAGTTCACTGATCCCTTCCGCTCAGTTTACGTGTATTAACCAGCTAATTGTGCAAGCGCCATTAGCCGAGGGGATAGTTGATAAGAAACGATAAAAAAAAAGCACCGAGAAAAGTATCGAAACGAATGGGCATGATAAAGGCGCACGTAAAAAGACGAGTGAAAGTCTTAAAAGCATTGTTCGTTTGAGCACGTGAAATTGTGAAACAGTTGGCGCAGCTTGCATCAAACTCGGGTAGGATTTCCTGCGCCGGAGGTGGCCGCTATCAACACCTCCATGCATACAGGGGCCATCTCCCGCGGTGGGTGGACTCATCCACGCCCGAGACGCCGAGCAAAAACCGACGCGCGACTCCCGTCCCCGCTCCTCCCGACTTTCCTTTCCCATGCGAGACGCAAAGTCGTTAGCGCGGAGATTTCTGCGTCGCGCACACGACGTCGACTTGTTTACCAGGGGCTCCTCAGATCGACTGCCAGTTATCCTTTAATCTTATTTACTACCCGCTCGCGGGTTTATTCGAACAGTCGCGCGCGCTCCTCATCGGTCGTTACGTTTTCGACTTTCCTTTAGAATTCACGTATCACGAACGTTAAGCCTCTTAATGCACCAGCTACCGCGGTACAATCAATCGGTGCGCGTACAAAAATAATGTTGTTAATTCGAACCTAATCCCCGGGCCTAGGACATTTCTTGCAAAGTAATAATTTTAATGCGATAATAATGACGTAAAGTAAATCAAAATTATCGATGAGAAAGTAAAAATCATATAAATTTAAAAATTATTTAATTTAAATATTATCATATTATTTTTTTAATGTTGCTGATTCATTAAGTTCCTTTTTATCAATATTATTAATTTTTGTTAATTTTTTGTTATTATTATACGTGTATTCCAAGTAAAAATTTATATATGTAACATGTATGTTTGTTATATATGTTGCATATATGTTATATATATGTTCCATACGTTCACATATATGCCACATATGTATTAACCCTAGTAAAAATGAAACATATGGTCCATGTATAATCCATATATGATCCACCTGTACTCCATATATAGTCCATATATGGTTCATATATAGTCCATATATGATCCATATATGGTTCATATATAGTCCATATATGATCCATATATGGTCCATATATGGTCCATATGTTTTAACAATTTCATATAAAAAAAATACAAAATTCATATATGGACATGTTTTTCCTTAATCCATATATGTCCATTTTTGGTCGATATATGGTAATAATTGATTTCCATATAAGGAAATTATTAAATGCATATATGGCTAAAATATTATATCAATTATTGCCATATATTGACCATATATGTGCATATATGATTTTTTTATTTTCTTATATGAAATTGTTAAAACATATATAGACCATATATTTTTTACTAGAGAACATATACGGGACATTTATGCGGTGTAAATCGTTAATTAATTATTAATCTATTAATTATTTGAAAAAAAAAGAAAACAAATAAAAGAAATAGTAAGTATTGTTATTGAAAAGTAAACAGATTCGTTATGACCTTAACGACTATTTTTATTCGACACGTTATAGTATATACAACAATGAAAATTACTTGCCCCTTGGACATAATTTTGTTTGTTTATATTCCTCCGTCAGTTTTTTCGAACTTCTGAATAATAACTGTTATTTATGTACGAAGAAAAAAATGTTTATCACCTTTGATTCCATTCGAAACAAAACAAAGAAGCATTTAAAACAACAACAACAAAGAGAATCTACGTAAACGAGAAAGATACGCGCAAAAATTGAACGGGCTTTGACAATTTTCGCGAGATTACATCTTTTCTTTTTAATTATGACATCATCGCCGTTCGTTATTATTTCCCGACAGTTGTCACAAGCAATTAGACGAAGGAAGGTACGAGGCGAAATGAAAATAATGCAACGCGCTTCGTCCTGTTTGGTGTTACGCAATGAACGAGCGGTTCCTTTGTGAGAAGAAAGAAAGAAAGAGGGAAAGAGAGAAGGAGGGAAAAAGAAAGAGAGAAGAGGAAAAAGGAGGGAAAAAAAAGGCGTAATGCTGGTTGTCGGTACGGAGCGGTATATAATTGCGTCACGGCACGACGCGTGGCGTGACGAGCGACGGATTTTACGTGGCGCGAGGCAGCTTTTCGTGCGCGTCTACGCTCTCTTTCTCCCGGAGCGCGGAACGTCGGAGTTATCTCACGCGCGCGGCGGCAGTGGCGGTGGCGGCGGCGGCGGCGGCGGCGGCCAAGTCGTTGACCCAAGGAAACACGGCCAATTGAGAAAGGCCGTTCGGCGGTCCACGCGGTCTCCCGACGGCGACGCCGGCACCGTCGGCACCGCCAGGATTTGACGGCGGAAAATCGATGCAGCGCGCCGCCGCCACGTGCACACGCCAAATCCTGCCGTGCCAATCGGGGACACGTAAACAGTGCGCGCGCTACCGACCGCTCCGCCGGCGAGGCCCCTTTTTACACGGCGAAACACGTTGTTTAACCCTTTAAAGGAGAGGTTCTTGCGCGCGCGCACACACACACGCTCACCGAGGGAACTTCTTGTTGACATTTAAGCGATTATTTCTGTCAAATTGAAATTTACCCTCCTTCAATGTTAATCCCCCTCGAACGGAATAAACAAATGTTTTGTAGCGTTAAATATTAGCTTTCAATTCAGGTTAATTAATATCATATTAATAATATTATAGGTTAATATTATATTATATATGTGTGTACACATTGATAGTAAAGACCCTAGTAAAAATATGGTTTATATGTTTTAACAATGTCGTAGATGAAAATAATCAACATATACGTCGCATATGTTACATATATTTAACATATATGCAGCATATATAAATATCTACCTGGATACAACATGATAGATATAGGACAATAATTGATATAGAATTCTAGTCGTGTATGATTTCAATAATTATCAAACATATATGGCAGTATATAACCCATATATGTATTAAGAAATAACACATTTGTTCACATGAAATTGTTGTAACATATATTCACTATATATGTTTCATTTTTATTAGTGGAATTGTTACTTTGTTTTACGGCTCATGTTTGGCCTTTTCATATTTGTTGAGAATATTTAATTATACTAATAAAAATAACGTTTTATTCTGCGAGAAAAAATAAATAATTGAAGCACCGTTTCTTTTTAAGAGAGACAAGTATTTGAAATTTTTTTCTCTAAATTTATGGTTTTATAATATAAAAATTGTGATATTACGGATCATAACGTAACACACAATTAGAGTTGCAGTAATTTAAATCAAACGATTTTTATATATGATATAAAAGTCATATTCTTGAAGAATATATCTTATCAAGAATACATAGTATATTAGTCATCTTTTGATATTGTTGATTCAATGTTCATTAATATTTGATTATATATAAAGCATTTATAAAATGATTACTGTAATATGATAATAAAATTAAAGTAAAAAAAAACTAAGATATATTGTAATGTTATAATTATAAAAGTCAATATATTTATATCATCAATGTATAAATTTCATTAACTTTTATTCCGCTTCATTTCATATTTTTTGTAATTTCCTGCAATTACAACGGATTACCAATTTCTCAATTTTCCTTGTCAATACACGTTTAGATACGTTTAATTATTATTCTATAATTATATATATTTGTTATGCAAATAATAATAAAAAAAAAAATTGATACCTAATAATCATCAATACAAATAGTCAATAAAGTTTTTTTAACAATCTTGATTTCTGATTTAATTCTTCGAATATATTTATAAAAAAACTATTAGTTAATTAATTTTAATTAATTATTCTCATTAAATTTTCATTATTTTTAATATCATCCAATGACTATCAATATTATTTTTATATATCCACGTTAATTTTATTCCCAAACTAATTTTTGTATCCTTAGTCATGTAAAAAAATCAGTATTATGCCAGTACTGACAACCGGGAAAGAGTTGGCACAGTATTGGCATACAACTATTGGTACTTTGTATCACACTAGGCCCAACGGTCCATTGCCAACGCTTAATAATACTGTGCCATCACTCGTTCATTTGTCGTTTTCCATTCTTAAAGAACATCTCGTCCTATTACCAACCCAAACAAAAATGTATATGTGTGACATATATGCTATTTTTACATAGTATAACATATATGTCACATATACATTTACACATATGCCACATATGTTTACATATACGGTACATTTATGCAGTGCATATCATATATGCCACATATATGCAACATATATGTTGAATTTTACATGGGCGAATAAAAAAAAATATTCATTTAACGAATCCGCGGAATTGGCCGTATTTTGACTTAATTTTCCAGTGAAATGAATCATCATTATTACACGTAGTCACAATTAATCATACAACAGCATAATTCAACAAAGGCATGCAGTTTAGTATGTTAAATGATAGGGTTCTATCAAGAGACGACAAAGTATACATTCCAAGTGCACTTTGCAAGAGAGCATGATAACTCATAGGATATGTCTTGTTTTATCTTACTTCGTGGCTCCGAATTGCCGTGGTGATGGTGATGGTTCGCGTAGGGCGCTATGCCGAGCGAGTGTTCCGAGGAAGAGGAAGTACTCGCCAAGCGTTCCTTCTTCTTTTCCTCTTGCTCGACATAGCGCGCGGCTTCCAATAGAGTTTCCAGGCTCATCTTCAGATTTGATTATAGAAATATCGTCGCTCAGTACAATTCAATTCTGATCTTCCAATTAGGCAAAGTACCCCCGCGATCTGAAACAAGTTTAAACGACGATTAATTTTTTTGTTTGGCAATCGGCAGCGAGTGCTATTCAAAAGTGAGGTTATATTTTCATTCAGATGATGGAAATTTGCACGCTTTAAGAGGATGTCAAACGAAACATACACTTAGAGGAAAAGTTTACTATTATAGTATTGTACTTGCAAAGTATCATTATATTGTAAATTAAATCATTCAACTTTATTAAATCAGTTTATTAAAAGTTACAATTCTATGTAGTTTTGTACAATTTGACATTCCGTTTATCATGTGTTAGTAAATTTCTTTTTACGAAAACGACAAAGGTAAGCGACACTGAATAGCGACATCTACTGAACAAAACAAAACAAAAATTGAAACAGACATACTTTGTTATTTGTGAATAGGTTTCAATAATATTTAAAAGATTTATTCTGCTAATGTGAACAGATCGTGACCTGGTCTTTTTTATTAAATAACAAATAAAAAATTTTTATTCGTTTGACGTGTCACCACAAAAACGTGTAATTATATTTAAACGGACGACGAAAACTGTATGGAACTGTTTAAAACTATTAAAAACTATTCGGCACTGTACAATTTTTCATAAATAACAATTAATGCAATTTTCTACATTACCGACCCCGTTTGACTTGTAAAACGCCTTTGACATCCTCTTAACGAAAGGAATGAGATTTAAGTTAATTGAATGGCGTGTGACCTTTTCCACCAAGAAACTGAAACAGTAAGTTCATATATATATATTTATTTATAATATGAGAAAAAAGTAAGTTGTTTAATTTATAATTTAAGTGACATAATAATTACATAAGGAGTATTTTATTTAAAAAAAAAATACACTGAGAAATAAGTTGTAGTAAATTAAAAAAATTAATAATAATTTGGGGATATCTCTCATAAGTATTAAATTTTACCATTAAAAATAGTAAATATGTTAAAAGCAATTTTTAGTATTTTTGTATTAAAAGCTACAATGAGAAAAATATGACAGAAAATGTTACTGCTTTTAACTTTGTATCAATTGTATGACGGTCCTTGAATAAATATTATTGTTTTTAAAAGCAAAAACATCAGTTTTAAGTGATATGTTTATATTTAAAACAGAAATATTTCCTTTTAAAAAACAATAATTTTTATTGAAAAACTGACATGTGTCTGAAACAATGTTACAAACAATAATATTTTCACATTTTTCTCAGTGTGCTACATTACTGTCAAATTTTACTATTTATAACAGAAATAATCACATTTCTAAAGTACAATTAATATAAAAAATAATGTATGATAATTGTTGACAAATTTTTCTTTGATAATGTTACAAAACGTTTTCTTTAATTACTTTTTAATTTTCTTTTTTTAAACTGATATAAAATTCAAAATCAAATATTTCATTTCATAGTTAATTCTAGTTTAATTTCTTGTACAATAAATTGTACCAGTGTTACAATTGATGAAACGTTGCTTAATTCATTTGTATCACTTAATTGTACTTTAAGTAAATGATTTTTGTGATAAATTTGATATCAGGTTTACAGCTTGAAGCGCATTGTTAAAGGCTTCTTTGAACTTCTGAAACATTTCAGATAAAATTGTCAGCTATAAAATAACATAATAAGATATAAAACTTTTTTTACTGCGTTATTTAATATTGCGATTTAAACATAAAATGTATATAATTTTATCATTACTTTAAGCACGAGACTATAAAGATTATTGAAAAACTCACGGAAGTGATTCGTTTATTTCATTTCTTTCACACAATTATACATGACTCCTTTGCGGTAAGGGACTGTGAAAGTTAAATTTTAAAATTAATTAACTTTTATCTTACTGTTTCCCACTTAAATAATGACATGTAATGAATCAGTTATCACATTAAAGAAACTCAATTACTAAATTGTTTTAGATTATAATGTTCAATTTTTTAATGCATTTTATATGAAAAAAAAAAAAAAAACATTAAATCATACTACAGAAAATTCATGCACCAGTAATTTAAATTTATTTCTCTTAATCACTACGAATGCTATCATTATCACAAATGTCATTTACTTGTGGATGCACATACATGTACGACTCCACGAATAATAATAATAAAAAAATATTTCGCTGATATAATCCGAAATGAATAAAAAAAAAAAATTTTCATCGAAAAAGAATGCGTTCATTTTTCAACTTTTTCCCCCAACTATTTCACCTAATAAAATTTAAAATATCACACCTTTCACAAAATAAAAAAAAAACGTATATGCAATTATCTTAAATTTGAAATCATTATAAGCAAATTATTTAATGAAAAAAATCAGATAGAGCAAAAATCTATACATGAATTGCCCACAGAATAAAATTTCTACACGATAATGGTGTACACGATCGACATTGTAGCTTCTCTGCTACAAAAAAAATTCTAACGCACAGATTTACAATCCTTCAAATTACTACTCAAATAAGACAAAAGTATCTTTATATTTTTTCGTCTTAGTATATCTATGTGATGTATTGAATTCATAAGTTAAGACAAAAAAAATACCTTATTAAAGTGAAATTGACTCATTAAAAAAATTTAGATAAAAAGTCTTCCCCGAGAAATCTCTAATTTGAAAGGCGAGGTTCTAAAATGTAACCAAGCCAAGCGGCGAGCGAACGAGAGCGGCCGAAAAATCAGCATTCGGCCGGTTCTTATTTCGCTCAATTAAAAAAAAAAAAAAAGGGGGCGAGTCGATAGCGACAATGGGGACATCCGCCTTGCGATAGCGGCAACGTGCGCGCGTTACGGATCATTTTCAATTTGCACGTACGCGCGCAGTCACCGAAGCGTCTCGGATTAATTAGCATTGGGTAGGCGCGTCGACTCGACGTAGCGAGCGCGCTCGGCCGGCCGCGTTATCAACGTTCCCGCGGCCCTCGTGATTTCGGGCACGAAATCGCGGAGCGCCCGAGACGGCGGCGGGATCGCTGTTGGTGACGATGCCAGGCGTGTCACGTGACGATACGTGACGTATCGTTTTGGCGCGCGCGCGCGTGTGCACCCACACCTAAGAGGCACATGCACCCAGCCTCCCGTACTTTGCC
>JABFPN010003371.1:0-18380 GCA_022817305.1 Leptoteleia sp. ZL-2020
CCGGCGTGCCCCCCCCCCCCGCCCCACTCCCACTTCAATCCACTCGGTCCTCGTCAATGTTGCAGTCGGCGTAGCGCGCGATCCCGACTTTTATCAAATTTGAACATCCGGCCGGTGAATAATTCATCAACAAAAGAAAAAGGACGCAGAGAAGGGCCGAAAGTTTTAGCCGCGAGGGGCGCCCTCGTCGCTGATAAATCACGACGACTGCGGCGGCTCGTCTTTCGCTTTTAATTAAACAAAACGCGGGCGACGGCCACCGCGCGACCCCTCCCCCGCCCGCCTTTCAAAGAAACGAACGAAATCGAACAAAAGGCGCGACATTAATCCCGCGGCGTCCGCCCTGAATGCGTTAACTAATGCATATCAAAATTATACCTTCCGCGAGATATGCAAAGCCAAAGTTATTTATTCCTTTGCGCTCTTATTTCGCGCGGAAACGCATCCTTTATAACCCCACACCTACCGCCGCGCCGTCATTACTGTTATTACGTGAATTTTAAGCGAACTCCGGCCGTTGCCCTTTTTTTCCATACATTTTTTTTTGGTATTTTTTTTGTTTTTTTTTTTTTCTTTTTTACTTTTTCAACGCGCAGTATCCCCAAATCAATTCACCCGCGGCTATCTTAATTGCTTTTTTTTTTCACCACCGACTCCGCGCGGTCCTCCCCGGGGACTTGTTATTGCTTTTAATTGTCAATTGAATATTAATCGACAATCGCGACCGCTCCGGTGTACAAGATTTGTCAGAAGAATTTCCAGCCGGCAGACCGAGTTAATGCAAAATTACTGCCCGAGTACCGTCTCCGACCTCAAGTCTTATTTAACATTTCAAGTCGCTAATTGGACGGGATTTACATTTTTGTCTCGAATCAATTTCAGTCCTGCAATTGTACGGTCCAGGACTTTATCAAATTGTTTCCTGGGGGGAGGGGGGTTTAGAAGTTTGCGTTTAGGGTTCTAGTGAGCACGATATTTTGCGTGTAATATTAGAAATAGGCTGGTTTCGTTTGGCTCGCTCGGAACTTGGTCGGATGGAAAATATATTGGGTTTTGTAATGAAAATATATTCGGCCATCCCTTTCATATAAAGTCAATGAGTATTGGTAATGCATTTTTCATGTATGTCCTTCAATTTTATTAACTTTGCGAAAACGGAAAATAATATACTTTTTTATCGCAATTTTTTTATGGTAATTTCCCTTTGCGATTATTTTAAGATAGCTCCCAAGAGGAGAGGAATTTTCAATAACATTTTAATTCGCAACAAATGATAATCACAAGTTAAGAATTTTTTAAGTGAACACGGATATTGTAATTCGACATAAAATTCGCATAATATATAATATTATTTGTGTTTAAAAATCCTTTAACGCGCACGAACTTTCATTCGAAAACTAAAACTGAAATTTCTAATTTAATTTTCCGAACGCAACTCGCCAATACATTTTCCTCCCCGTCTACGTTAAATGATAAATTTTTATTTCTCAAAGAAACTTGTACTCGATACTGATAACGTAATTACCCCCCCCCCCACAAAAATATCCCGTCAACTCAATAAGAAATTTTCGCGGAAAAGAATATGTTTTCTTTTGAAAATGGTTCTTTTCCACTCCAAAATGATTTCTCATTACGTCGAAGGATAAGAAAAAAAAAAGAAAGATAGAATGTTTCCTTTACATCAAACTCATATTTTATTTCTAAGAAATTCATTTTAAAGAGAAATTATCTTCGCCAAACTGCGCACCGACATAACTTTAATTCAATAAACGTTACTAGAACTTCCGCGCGGATGCTATACAAAAAAGAAGAAAGAAAAAAGAATCGATACATTTCCATTAATTCAAAAATATATCGCCAATTCAATTCAATCGTATCCATTTCAATAAATTCGCCAAGATCAACGCGACCCCTCGCCCCGATGTGCCCTGAAAAACCACCTGAAAACTGCGCGCCGGTGTGCATTGGTTCAAGACGGAAATGACAGGGAGATCACTTCGGTCCGATCGCTTTTGCAAAATAGAGAAGCGACTCGAATTTGACGTCGATTTCCGATCGAGCGATCTGTGTCAACCGAGGGCAACGTCCTTCCGCTGAAATTTAAACACGCATTGTACATTAACCCGCGAATCCGCCGCGAGCAGTAGCGCTGCAAAAATAACGCTCCCCCATCGATCCATTTTCAATTACACGTACGGTACAACCGTCGAGGGAAAGGAATGATGACAAAAGGAAAAAGAGAAAATATATAATGCACTTGAATACGTAATGACGACTTCATAACTGTCCGCCGCTTGGAAGTAGGATATATTCGATGCGGCCACAATGCGTTACATTATTCTTACCTTCCCCCGGACCCCTTCCCCACCTTCCCGCGTCTTAACCCTCCCCCCCCACCCCTCGCACCCCCGCGCCAGTCCCGCCTCAAATCTTCTCTCTCATTCCTTCGTTCGAGTTATGTGATAATTATGTATATACGTACATTCTTACGGAAAGTAAGACTAGAGCAGCGCAATGATATGGTACATTTCCTAAGAGCCATAATGTATCGTTCGCGGAAAGCGCGGCATCGTGGGACGCGTCGGGTTCCCTGGTGGAAATTCAACTGAACGTACCACGACGGTTACGTGACCCTGATTAGGAATTCGTTTAAAGTAATACAACTTTTGGTATTGGCATTTAATCCACTTTGGTATTATAGTTGAGTGTGTCCTACGAGCCCCTTAAAGCCCAGGCGGTGTAACTTTCGTTAGCTGGGGTCAGTTACCATGTTCAGCAAGTGGCATTCTGTTAATGGCACAATAGGTCTAACTCGTAATTCACATGGCAACTGAGAAGGTAGCCATGCAAATTTATCCTTTGCTCTGGGATTGCCCGTAGCGATTTTAGTAAAATTTTAAATGTCTGAAAGTAGAATAGAATGTGAGTTATTTTAGTGGGTTTTAAAGGGATCGTATATAACTAAATATTAATAATTGAGTTCAAAAAAGGAACTGATTAAGGAAGCATCTCTATGGGAAATTGACAGAGTCGACCTACGGGGCCGATTCTGGCCCAGTACCGTTAGCTAGACTTTGGTAAAGAGATAGGGCCGGTACTGGTTTGAGCTTGGTTATCAACAAAAACAGAAGATAACCAGATGTAAGACATGCCAGGCAAAATATCAACGCCATAGTTGATCCAAACTTGAACGAGTACTGGTGATTTAAAAAAATTGTTCAATGCAAGACCAGTGTTGGATGATTACTGGTAGGGTATAGCTATACAACTGGTACGTTTAGTTATGCGGTAGTGGTCCAGTGTTATCAGTCCAATACTGGCACGATTCCGTCACTGTACTGATAAACAAATTTACCAGTACTGGTAACTCTGGTAACAGTACTCTACCAGCTCTGGGCCTGTAGAACATTTCCTACTGGGATATCCTCTTTTTGAAATTGTCTTTCACATTACATTAATGGCAAAAAGATGCACCAATTTGGGGCACCGATGTTCCCAAATTGGGAACGCGAAGATCCAAACAGAGAATTGACTCGGTTAAGCAACGACTGATTCAATATCCCATTATAAATACTTTTAACGATCATACAGTTCTGGCTATGGGTCAATACGATGAATTATTTGTCCGATCCAAATAATTACATCATCTACCCGCAGTTATATACAATTGTTAGATTTGGACGATTGATATAAGATGGATTCGAAATCAGGGCCACGCACCGAGCCGATTACAATTTCTACCCTGGGAAATATTGAATTTTAGACGCATTGGAAACTCGCGTCTGTAAATTATCGTGTTTATTGTAAATTGGATTTCAATCGTAGCCGCAATCCGTCGGGATAACGGCAAACCGCTGTCAGCTTTATAATCGCTGGCGAAATGCACGAGCAGCCCCGGCGAAAATATCGCAAGAAAACCAGCGCTCTTTTCGCATTGGCCGTTATCCCCGCGCGCGCGCGCTAATAGATTTTGCGAGCCGCAAAATGTGGCACGCACAACATTGTAAAATTACGCCGGTCTTGGGCACGTGATACGGAAAGCGAGAGCAAACCGCAGACACCTTTGCGTTATTCCTGCCGTTTTGCGAGTTAACGCGCGTCCCAACGTTCGAACTTCGATTGATCCTCCGCAAAAACTTTCTGCCGACATCCATTGTTTGCCTTTTTATTTTTTTTATTCCAGCTTTATTCGGTCCTTCAATTCTTTATTCTCAAAAAAAAAAGGGAACAAGAGACCGAAATTTATGAAAAAGTTTTATAATGTACGATTTATATGTTAATTTATTTTTTTGTTCGCACTTACGTGTACGCTGAGAAACAATGCCATGATAATTTGTGATATTAAAATAAGCACGCGTTAAAAAATGTAATCTTGTTTAAAATGAACATTTTCAACTTTTTTACAAATACATATTTAACTTGCCTTTTAATTTCGTATTATTTTTTAAAACTTTCCGTGACGAATAGAGAACTTTTAGTAAATTATTTTGTGCAAACAAAGAGCAATAAACAATAAATTTTTAAATGCCAAGAACATTAAGCGACGCAAAAATTATATTCAACTACTGTTTATTTATTTATTTACTATATACAATCAATGTCATAATTATTCATGAAGAATGTTTTCTCAGCCCACAACCCGACCGTTCCTACAATCGTATTACGTTAATTAAAAGATTTGCCGTTGATTTGTACCAATTGAAATGAGAGCGAAGAAGAGAAATAAGTTGCGCTCGATTTTGTTTTGCGCGAGGATCAGTAAAGTTCCCGGTTGGCAATACTGCAAATTGACGTCACGTACGAAAAAGTACCATACTCTTAACTGCAATTGCCGGCAACTTTTAATCCACTTTTGCCAGCGGACGTGACCTTGTGACACGAAAACAACGCAGCGGGCCAGGGGGCCGCGGCGGGCGGGGTTTAAGGATTTTCGAGCGCGGCGCCGGACTTTGACGAGGCGTCTCGAAAATTGTTAACGAGCACGAAAAGTTGTAAAAGCGCGCGGCGTCGCGCAACTTTGCCAGTCAGCTGGGCGCCCCGATAAAAAAAAAAAAAACTAAAAGAAAAGGGAAAATAAAAGAGCGAAAGAGAGAGAGAAAAAAAAAGGAAATAAAAGCGAAAGACCAACAGCACTTTTAGCACGGTGTACGGTGAGCGCGGGCTCGCGTTAGCGTTTCAAATTAGGCTTAAAAGTGGAAACGCGCCGACAGCCGACGCAGGCGAGAAAACGGAGCTATTTGAAGCGCGCATTGCCGCTCCGCGTCGCGCATTTATTGCGATCATTTTCGCGCGCGATAAGCATCAAATGCGAATTCTTTCGGCGCGTTTCGCACTGCCTCCCCACCGTCCCCCCTCCCCCCACCCCACCCTCCGCCACCACTGTAACTTATCTCTCGGTTAATTATGTGTATGTTTGAATAGGTAACACTTTCGTACGCGATCATTCACGCCATTACTTTAACGATTCTAATAATTACTGTCATATTTATATAGCAGCGCAAAACTTACACACGACGAATTAATAATTGATGTTGCCTGTAGCGAGAGAGCGCGCGATAAAGAGAGAGAGAGAAAAGGAAAAAGATTGATGGAGTATGCGTGAGTGCGAGCGAGAGGCGTTTAACGAAACGCGCTAAAATCGAAAGGGAACGAGCGGGGGGGAAGCGAGGTAATTTTCAACGCTTGAAACAAGACGCCGGCCAGCATTTTTAGCATTTCTTTCTCGGTAATCTATGGTACAAAATAGCATTTCTACATTTTCATGCCTTGAGTAATCGCAGTTTAAAAGCCGAATGTTGATTACATATTTATGCGCGCACGTACGGCGCGGGCACCGGCGCGCAAAACCCGCCCGCGGATTTGCACGAAATTTATTTTCATTTTCATTTCGCGTCCGGGGATCTTCTTCTTTTTATCGGCGGCGAACGTTTGCGCGCCGGCGCGGATCTGTATGCGTGTGTTTTCGTGTATGTATGTGTGTGTGCGTATGTATATGCGTGTATTTGTGTGTATGCGTGCGTGTGGATATACGCGTTCACGAGGGGATTGGGTGTTTATATATGTACAATGTAAATAAGGTATACGAGCTCGGTTCGAGCCAAACGACACATTAATACAATTACGTTCGGAACAAAGTACTTATTTTTCGCTTGTTCGATTTGGTTCATTCGTTTTTCCGGAGTTACGTTGCGCCGTTGCCACTTTGATGTGTCGCGCTTTTCTTTTTTTTCTTTTTTTTCTTTTTCATCGGGCGAGAGCTGCCGACGAGCAAAGTTTTCGATTTTACGTCTTCTTCGTGTAACGCGAAAAAGCTCCGCCACTCCCTGCGGACCCGGGCGACGCGATTGTTGTTCGCAATGACAAAACAGGTTCTCGTATTCAAGCGCGCAATACAATATTATATTTTTTACGATTAGATTTTAAAGACACCACTGCCACTGGCTTTTTAAACGGCGACCTTTTCACCTACTTATCTTCTTCTCTGCGGTTTTACAGTTTACATCTTTTTTTTTTCTTCTTTTTTTCTTATTCTTTTCGTTGTTTCTTCACTTTTTTTTCATACTTTCTCCGTAAGAAGATAATAGAAGACTGATTGAGACCATTTGATCTTAAGCAAAAAAGACTGCAAAGTGCTCCAAGTGGCTGTTTAAATGGCGCTTTTGGTTTTATTGTTAGGCGGTATTGCAACTTTTAACAGGTTTATTCGTTTTCCATTACCCACTGTTACATCGCGTAATCAAATCATTCCAGTTTTAAATGCAAATCAATTTGTTTTCAGTCAGATTATTTGATAGGCAAACTGAACAGAAATATCTGAACATGTCTCTAGATGCAAAGAAATATGTATATATATACACATCGTTTTGATTATTTTATCAAAGTATTCTGTATAAAGTACTGCAGTTATATAAGTGTGAATTTAGAAAATCTTTAAGTTTTATTTGAAAAGTTGTTATAACACTATTTTTCTTTTTATTTTTCGCGTATACCGAGGAAAAGATAACATGATAAAATACTATCGTTAATCATTATGCAATAAATAGTATTTATAATGATGAACATTTATTTTTTAATTTTAAATGATGCAAAATTATTTTCAAGCTTAGAAGTTTTTATGGATGCCTTTTATTGGTTCTTTAAAAGATAATGCCCAAAAACAAAATTTTTCTTTAAAATGAAAAGATTCATTCTTCTAAATTACACCCTTTTCTGCAGTTCAAATATACGCGAGAATTGTAGTTATTTAACTGAAAATAATTATTTTCGATAAAATTTATTTAAACATAACTGCAATAAAAGAGATTTATTAATAAATGCTACTTTGTTTTACAATAATTCAGAGATATGTGTGCATTTATTGCATTACTTATAGTATATTATAAGCTACGTACATTACTTATAATGTGGTACAGTATTTTACCAAAATATTTTAAACTGTATAATCAAGGAATGATAAATTACCTGACTGGTGAATTGTCAGGTAACTGAATCTATTCCTCGATGAAGACAATTTGTCTAATATTTGTTTAAACATATATTTTATAAATTTTATTACAACGTACTTTAAGAAATACTATAAATTCACACATATCCAAGGATTTTTGTGAAATATAATATAAACTACCATTAAATTTCTCTCGGTGTGAAATACAATAAGCCACAATTAAAAAGATATCTGTTACTCTATAAAATAAGCATTGATTCGTTTCATTATATATAAATATATGTATACACACCTACACGTACATATAAACAGGTATATTAAACTACGCAGACTGATCGATTGAATTTATTTTTGAAATAAATATAAAAGCGTGCTGTGTTTAACAGGTAATCGCTATTACTGCTAAAGTAATGTGTTAATGATTGTGCGCGCACGCAACTTTGCTCGTCAGCTTTCGGTCAAATATGCCGCAATGTCGCTAAATGGGAAGCACGTTTTTTTTTAATTTGTTTGTTTTTCCTTCTTTTTCGTTAATCGTTTCAAATAATTTATTTTGTTATTCATGAGATCGCGTGACTCTGAACACGAATTACGGCATTTAAATGACAAATTGAATGGAACGCAATCGAGAATCCACGCAAATGTCGCACGATTATCCGCTCGCTGGGAAGATTGCAAAAGCTTTGCGCGACTGAACCACGAGAAGCCAAGAAAACGAATATCTCGCTTTTGAAATACAATCAAGACTGTACCAAAACAATATTGTACTCAAAATACTCTTGTTTCCTTGAATAATCACAATTTGTATGTCTCAGCGCGCGGGGGCATTAATATTCCAATTGTGGAAACGCCCGCGAATGAACCCGAACTTGATAATCAATTCGGCATATTGCCGCAAAGCAATGCAGTGATACAAATTGTCGTCGAATTAATTGCGATAGGAGCAATGCACGATAAATCAATGTTTCCTTCGGTCTGTTTCGGACGATTATTAAAAAAGGCAAGAACTATACGTTTAAGGTGATAAAAAAAGGAAAAAAAAGAAGAGAAAAATGAGAAAGGGATAAATTGAACGAAGCCATCTCGACCCTTTTTGACAAATTTATATTTTATTTATATACGTCTGACGTTTCTTGTATATATTTTCGAGCGGACTATCCATTTTTATTTTATAACTGAAGAGAAGGTAACGATGCGTTAGACAGCGAATGAGAAGGTTCATTGCGTGTAATTGTTTATTACTTAAGGTGTTACTTGTCTCATGCTGTGCTAAAGGCGCGTGATTTTTTCGACACAAACGGTACGTCTGTACTACTAGTTGTTATTAAGAGACGATACTAATAATTAAAATAAAAAAAAAATGGTACTGAAAATGCTTAATCAGAATCTGTAAAAATTGTATCATAATTGTACAAAATTAATAGAAATGATATAAACTGAGAAACTCGCTGTTTCATTTACCCCCTTCCCCCCCTCCTTCCTCCGCCCTATTAATCCTCGGTTCATAAGCAAAATTAATTCAGTTTAATTGAACATTAATGGAAATAATGCTTTTTAATTAGAATCGCCGAGTATCGATTTTATTCATTTGCAGCGTTGTTTTCTTTAATTTTGAGCACACTTAATTGAACGTTACTTGTTGATAAATATTACAGAAGTAAAATTACAATTAGTTTGAAATTATTGAGCGATAAGAATTATGTTTCAGTTGAATTAAAAATAATTGGATTGTGTTTGTTAACAGTTGGCTTGTTATGCACAAATTGTTGTATCAAGCACTATACTTCATTTTCTGCGAAGTCAGTGTAAAAGTATTTGCTTTTATTTATATATATATAAAATATATATAAAAAAATATATTTTTATGTAGACTGTTAAAAATTCTATATTTCACTGAAAATATCTGTCTTTTTATTTTTTTTTTTTTTTTTTTTTTTTTAAATTACTTTTTCTTTAATACGATAATATCCTTGATTGACCTTTAACCCCCTCAGTGGTCGCGCGGTGAAGGATTCTATTTTACGGAATTGTGACTTCACAGTGTTGCCATGTTTTTATGTGGAAAAATTTATACTAAGAGTTCGAGATAAAAGTTTATATGTGCGACATATATTACACATATATGTTTTTTCATTATACAAAATACTGTAATATATTTTCAAAATAACCGTAAGGATCTGATTCTAAGTATCTATATATACAAGTTTCTTTAATATTAAAAAGATCATTAAATACTTATTTGATAATTAACAAATGTTCAAGTTATTTACAAAAAGAACACCATTAACCGAATTTAACAAACATACAAATTAACCGCACATCATTTATTCCATTAAATATCACGAATCCCATGCAAAGACAATTTAATCAACGTTAAACGAAACCGCTCAACTATTCTATTCAACTAGTCAAAAAAAAAAATCCGCCTGGATAGGGGGGACTGTATTCAAACGTAACATCTTGCGATTTAATTTGGCACGTAACATGGCGAAGTCGCGGACTTTTTTTTTTCTTTTTTTTTTTGCAGGAGAGGCCGCGCTATGTTAACGCGAAGCTCCGCTGGGATATTCGCTTTTAAGTCGCACTGTAATGAGTTGATAAAAACAATGGACAATGCGAGCGCGCGCTCTTGTTAAGGCGACTCGGGCCGCTTCTTGCTCGGCCGCAGTCTCAACCCTTAAACGCTGAAGAAGACGTTTCCAATGGGCCATTCCGCTCACGTAAATGCATATATATATGTCGCGGCCATTATAGCCCTTGATCCATTTCGTTTTGTTCGATCATTCAGCGAATCGATTGAATTCAATTTTGCTAAAAATAGTCGCGACCGAGGAGGCGCGCTCGCTGTGGGAGAAAATCGCAGGCAGCTATAGTTGCGGGCACCAACTATCCCTCACAATTGTGGCAATTTTATAGCTGTGAATACCGCTCTTCTTTTATTCCGCGCAAAAATGCACGGCAAAAATAATCGTCGGATAATTGATGTTTCGCGATTGTCAAGGATAAGCGTCCAACAGTCTCTGAATACATTGAAATCATTATCGTTCCTCCAAAGGTGCCTTTCAAGTGAAAGAACGACTATTCGCGAAACAAAAAGCGCTATTAAACGGTTCTTTTCGGCCACTTTTATTCTTCACACTCGGAGAGAAATTTTATTAATAGTTGCTACGACATTTTATAAGGTATCTTCGTTTTAACAAAGTCAACAATAATATTATTATCATTTTTTTTTAAGTAGAACAATCGAGTTTATTATGTGTATTCTGTATAATAAAATAAATATTAATCTTTTTTTCATTTATCGTTCATACATATTTTAAAGTACACATATCTTAGTTATTTTCGTTCTTCTAGATAAACCTTTTGTTACGTAAATGTAAAATAATATACACAGTCAATTATGAAAATAAACAATTTGTTTAAATTGAAAGATAGAACGCCATTGGTGACTGTGGGACAACGAATTCCATACTTCTTGATCACGTTTCGTTCACATATTTATATTTACTTAATATTTGTTTACATTACTATATCATATTATAAGGATTACAATATACTACACTCACATAACTATCTATTTTAGAATAATAGAATCTTCTTATGTTTAATAGACTTCCTAATTAATATTTGTAAAAATTCTTAATATAAAAATAATTCTATTTAATGTAAATAGAAATACAACTGCAATTTTTTTAGTGTAGACTTATTATCAAATATAATAGCACTACTAATAAATATTTCTCAATGCATTTCTGTTTACACCCATCAACTTCTCTTTGGCTTCATGTGCTCGGTTTTTGTTCTTCTTATTTACCAAAACCGATTGGCATCGGTAAAATCCACCACCTCTACTAAACCTTTAAGTATTTTCATTCGCCGGTAATGAGTGCAAGAGCGGACGCGAATGAAAAAAAAGGGAGGTAAATCTGATCGGATTTTATTACCGATCAAATTCTAGAGGCGTTCCATTATCATCGTCGTCGATATCATCTGATAAAAACTCAATTGCACGATCAAAATTGTAGATCATCTTCCACGTTGATTAACAGTAGATTATCATCGATTGTAAATATTTTTCTATCGGTTAAATGAATTAATAGCTCTGTTTATTTTGCCTTCTAAACCCAAAATTATTTAATTGAATAACCTCGTTGAATTATAAATTTGCCAGATCAAAAAGGGCACGCATGAAATTTAGATGACTAAATAAGTAAATAAATTTGTTTAAACGCAAACCTTTGACATTTATAATTGCAAGTAAAAGAAAATTTTTAAATAAATAATTGGACAAACAAATCGGTGCAAAGCTAACGAACCATATTATTTAAACACACATAAGTATACTTTGATAAAAAAATGTATACTTATTGCACAAAAAATGCACCCTCTTTTAGATTCTTCTTTCTCAAAAGGAAAGTAATTTTAAATAAGGGCATGTTAATCTTCGAAGACAAAGCTTAATTCATCAAATTAATAATAAATAATCAAAATTACATTCATAAACGACGCGTAATTACCCCCGCGTTCAACAAAGTACAAAATATACAAGCTTTAAATACATAAAACAGTTAATCAGTCATCAAAATCCGCGACGAAACACGTGACCGTTGAACGCAGCGGTATTATCCACAAGCGGCGTCTATTTAAATCCATCCTTCAACGCGCGATGCCCCTTAATATACATATATATATATGTATGTATATGTACGTACAAAAATGCACGTTTATTACAGTCGTAATCGGTAATCGGCGACAATCAATCGCGCGAACGTACATAATTATGGCCGCTGGATGATGGCCCCTTCTAATGGGAAAGCGCGAACAAAATAATAACGACCGTCTGAGGCCGATCGCGCGGCGCACCAACGGGCACAATGGGTTAAGCGCGCGACCTTTACCTCGATCGCGCGCATCCGGCGCGATTAACGAACTTCCAATGATCCCAAAAGCGCTATTCCCACGCAATCGCTTCTCTTCCTTATCACCGAACATCAGACGTCCGTTATCCTCGCTCTTAATCAAAACTCGCATCACCGTGGCCCAGTTCGAGACCGCTCAATCATCCGTCGGTCAGCGTCCACCTTGATCCCAAGAGCCGTGGGGCGGTGGGGCGGTGGGGCCGCGGCATTTTGCGGCCGACTGACGAATATCTCCGGACGGGGCGAGAAAAGGGAAGCCCGTTAGCTCGGCGGCGTGCGGAAAAATGCGCGCCCGCGGAAAAGAAAGAAAAGGCACCGCGGGGAAGAGCCTCGGCGGGAGGGGAGGGGAGGAGGAGGTAGCGACCGGTGTTTGCGTGCGCGCCGTTTCAACCTGTATGAGTGTGTTTGGTAGCCCGGAGGGGAGGAAATTTGGCGGGAAAAACTAAACCAAATACGATGGCGAGGGACGCGCGAATGCAATATATCACATTCTCCCGGCGCGGAATAAGGGAAAAACGAATCTCCCCGGACGTTGCAGGGGAGGAACGCAAACCCCGTCGGACTTTACCCCCACCCGCGGGCGCTCTTGCTCCAGCAAAGTCGCCCCCTTCCCCCGGCCCCGCGGCCCGCGTGGCTTGCCCCCCCCCCTCCCTCCCTCTCGCTCTCTCTCTCTCTCTCTCTCCCTCTCTTTTTGCGCGGCACTTTTGCACTTTTTGCACGAGGGAACTACGGAGAGAGCGTAACCCCTCTCGCCCGTTTCTCGCTATCGCGTTTCTTCCGCGCCGACGTCCATGTTCTCCTCTCTTCCTCCCGCACATCCGGTGCGTCCACTTTCTTTCGCGCGCTCGCATGGGGTACGGGGAGGGAGGGGGAGGGGGGGGCGAGAGTTACAAGGGAAACTGGCAAATCCATTCGCTCAATGAAATGCCCGATGATTATCAATAAATGACTCCGCGCGAATTAACTTATAGCCGTAATGAATTGATCGCGAACTGTGCGCCACGGCCCTCCCGCGAGACCCCCCGGTCACATTTTTAACCGGGCCTTAAAGATTTAGCTGGTCGGTAAAGGCCGGGACCGGACGTTTTCGCCGCGGATAAGCACGATCTTTCCGGCCAAGCCGCAATCCTCCGTTCTAAACGTAAAACAGATTTCATGCGGAACGAGTGCGCGCCACCCTCTGTTTAATACCATTGTCGTAAAGGGGGTGGGAATAAAGATTGATCCTTGAATTTTGCGGATTTCTCTTCTGAAACGGGTCCGCCAATTGTGCCCGCCGCGCTTCCTCTTGCCCGGGGTACGGCATTTTCCCGCTAAAACTCCGCGGCACTTGGAACATTTAATGCGGAAACAAAGAGCTGCGCGGCTAATTATGGAAGGCGTTCGCGGAACCGTAACGTTAATCAGCCGGCACCAAACCCCATTCCGGATAATTTGCCGCAACCGTTGATCAGTCTTAAGGGACGGTGGGCAAGTTATTTCCGGCTCCTCAGTTTTGTTGCTCCAATTGAAAGCATCGAACAAAAAGGACCGATGTGGTCAAAAAAAAAAAAAAAAAATAGTAAGATCATAACCGAGATAAGGGGTGGAAAAATGGCGACATCAAATTAAGCCAACCATTTGGGAGGGGGGGGGGAGGTCTTGGAAATTTCAAATTTTGTCCAACTCATTGTCGTATCTGCCGGGCGTTTGATAATTATCCGGGGGCGACCCTTTTTTTATTTTATCCCCCATTTTCCCTCGTCGGATCGTAATTCGGTAACTGCGGCGCGGCGTAGCGAGCGTTGGCAACAAGGCGCGCGCGGTAATTGGACAAAAGCGATATCTTCGATTGCGAGATGAGACGGGCCGGATCAAAAGCCGACCGCGCGGATCGGTTATCATTAAATAATTTTGGCCCATTATGAATTAAGAAAAAGGTTATTTTTTCCCCGCCAGCGGGCATTGGTTAGACGAAAACGGTGAACTTGACTGGAGGAGAGGGAGGCAGGTGGGGGGGTGCGGGGGGGTTGGCTGAGGGTGGTGGCGGCAAGGATCGAGGGAGATACTAAAAGTGGGAGAAATTCTGCGCTCTAACGAACGAACGAATAGGGTATAAAGAGAGCGCGATAGAGAAAATTCGAGTATCCCTCCGACCACCACTTCGTCGGAATTCCTGGTGGGGCTGGCAGCCATTTTGCAAGTTGCTAAAAACACCCGCCCCGTAATCGCGCAAGGATCGAAAAGGGAGGGTAAATTAAGTGACAGAAGGAGCGGCCTCCCGCAATATCCCCCTTCTGTAAAAACACTCTGTCTCTCTTGTTAGCTTTTTTAAAAAATCTTTTTCACTTCCGATGCGCGCGAGCGCGACGCCCTTACTTTATCCTCGCGTGTTTTTCTCGAAGCGAACGGCAGTTTAAACGCAAAATGCAGATGAGCAGTAGTTCATAATCTATAGCCGTCGCGGCGGTAATGCGCCCCCCCCCCCGCCACCCAATTTTAGTCGATTAACGCTTATTTGCAAATTTTCCTCTTTTTTTTTCTATGTATTAGAGTTAAGTACGCCCCCCCCCCCCAAAGCAGAAACGGGCGGCGATAACGAATCCAAATTTTCCTACGCTAATTTTACTTTATAATTTGTTGCAGCGCGCGCGCTTTACAGGTTCCATTATTCGTCGGAAACTTTCAGGCACCATTGTTTAGCCAGTAATTATAATTCCCAGTGTTCCTTCGCTTTGCACGGCAACGTTTCAATGGATCGGAAATAAGGAGCGCCTCCCTTTGACGCGTTCAAATTTAACCCGGCGCATTATTTATGCGCACACTTTCGGACGTATAATTAATGGGGGAGGGGGGGCCTCGGGAAATTTTTCATCGGAAAAACCGTCCGAAAGCGTAACAAACGGCTGACACTTTTCCAAAATAGTCAACTAGAAATTTTCGTATTATTATCGGACCACTTGACGGATAGTTTTTTTTCTTCCTTTTTTTTTATCGAAATAGACGAATTATTAGGACACTTTTGATCGGCAATCGCTGAGAAATGTTCGCTTCATTATGCGGTCAATTTTTCCACCTACGTTTATTTTCGTTCCGAAATTAACCGAATTTATTTAAGCTTTAATCTTAGTTAAAAATTACACTCCCGGACTGACGATTGTATTGGAATTATTTTTAATTTCGATATGCGCGAGGCATAATAATATCGCACGGAAATAGACGCGAAGACATTTGTTGGAGAAATGAGTATCACGTGAAACGAGAAGTAAATTTTTATCGATTTAATTTATAATTATTTAATAATAATAATGTTATTTTAAAAAAAATATTATTATCTTGGTTTGTAACGTTGATATATTTATGGTCGATTATTGTCGTTACAGTTTTAAATTAATATTATCGGAAATACGTTCTCTCAGATCTCATTTTAATCTGAAGAAACGTGGAGAGAAACTTAAAATAAATTCACCGCAATTTAATAATTCGTGCTTTTGTTAATTGAAGAATAATTAAATTCAGTATTAGAGAAAATAAGGTGTGGATTGTTTAGATAATGAAATAAATTAAAATTTCATTTAAACTGTCTTAAATTTTGTTCAAAAATTTCCATTACAGATTAGACATTTTTTTTAAAAAAATTATTCTTTTGCAAAAATTAAGTTTTGATGTCATTTTTTTCACTAAATTTTACAATTTAAATATTATATAATATAAATATATATAGTTCCATATGTCTGTATAATCTGACAAAACAAAAGTTTTACCGCCAAAATTGACATAGCAACTAACCCTCGACACTTTTTAATTACATAGAAAAAACTATTAAGAAATTAACTGCCAAGCGTTCACCGAATTAAAATTATATCAGTTCTAAAAGTGCATTGTAGAAAATAAACGGATATCGTGGAAAAAACGAAAGAAATAGTGGACGTATTGGACGACATATAAACGACTGATTAAATTAACTTGAGGAATCCTGCCAATACAACCAGAAATATATAACAATCACGAAAATCAGCTAAAATACGGTCATTGTTCCCATATTAATTATATAATAGCTTATGATAATGATTATTTTAATCTCAATCTCAGTTACTAATACAAAAAAAAGTTAGATAACATTTTTATTCAATCAACATTCTTATACTTTTATAAATTTATCATTTAACCTATTTTTTTTAACAAATTTCTTTAATTCTTTAATAAACTAACCTTATTAAGACAATACATACAAATTCTTTTATTATTCTACAATAATATAAAAATTGTTTAATTATATAACACAAAATAAGCTAACTATTTTCTAAATATACAAAAATATATAAATTAATGAGCTACATAAAATTTGTTTATTGAAAACTAGTCATTTATCTATATATAATATATACATATATAATATATAAATATAATACATATCAAAAAATAAATCTAGTAAATAGTTCCCCAATTAAATCATAGATACACGGCATTACTCCTAACATGTCTGACCATATTTGCACCATTATCACTGCGAAATTAAACAACCGATAAAATTACATTCCGGCTCGTTCCAGACCAGGTTTACCCTACCTAACGTCTAAAACCTTAAATATAACGTCATATTCCCGATCGCCCTAATACCCCTCCGTCCGATAAACGAACATAAATTATCCGCCTAATTATTCGACAAATCCCTCTTTCGTGCTTGGGAATCGCGAGAGCACCGTTGCATTACGCGCCGGCAAGAAAAACGGCACGAAAAGCCGAAAGGGCGTGAATACGCGCTTGCCTCGGTTACGGCCGGAAAATCCATCGCGGCCGTTAGAAAATGTCCGAATTCGCGTGCATTCGAGGCCGCGCGCGCGGGGTAAAGGGGCCGCCCATTACGCCGTACGCTTTACCCCCTCCTCCACCTCCACCCCCCCCCCCCAGGTTCAATTAAAGCAAAATGTTGTGCGGCGTTCGAAAAATTGTTTCCGCGCGGCAAGGAGACAATTTGGCGCGGGCCTCGCGACCAAAAAATCATGCTTTCGAAAAAAAAAAAAAAAAGCGCCGCACTTGCACGTAAAGCCCCGGGGGGTGGTTGGAGGGGGGGGGGGTAGAGGAGAAATGGGTGCAAAACCAGGGGGAAAGACGGTGGGAGGGTGGAAGGGGGGGGTTTCCGGAGGACCGGCACAAAGGAAACGGTAACAAGCTCTTATTATGGTCGGCGCCTTTTTGGGCGCCAGCTCCCGCGAATTCCCGCTGAGGCGTCGCCAGGGTCTGTAGACTTACACGTATCCTTGTCTAAATTCTAAAAAGAAGGGAGTACGTAGCGATTAAATGTGCCCAAAAATTGAAAGCCAAATAACTTTCAATCCATTTATATAGTTTTATAGTACACTGAGAAAAATGCAGTTGGATCTCTATTTACATTAAATAGGATCTATTTATCCTAAATAGAATTATTCTTACATTAAGAATGTTTTCTAATATTAAATTAGAAGGTCTATCAAACTCAAAAAGATTCTATTACTCATAAATGAACAATTTTAAGAGTGAACTAGTCAAATTTAAGGCGTATTCCAAAATTCACTACCAGTACTCTGTGAGTGAGACAAACAAATAAATATCAATAAGCTAGAAGAAGATGCACAATACTGTCAATTTCGGAACCTGGCCTATATATCTGACGGTTTATCAAAAGGAAAATATTCTCTATCGAACTACGATTTCTACATGGCGAGGAAAGATTAAGAAAAATTACTAACAATATTGGCAAACTGGTCCTATACTTGCAGGAATTGAAAAATTACCATCCTAAATTAGTAAAAAGGCGTCAAAAGTATTCTCAAACAACTGTCAACAAATTGATACCCTTTACTAACTTAAAACAGTAATTTGCCCATTTTTTTGCAAACACATAACCAGCTCGCTATGAATAATCCGTAAATTTTATTAATACTATCCCTCGGCGTACAATGTTCAAATCTAAGAAAATTTAGCGTAGGTCCGCAGAGAGAACCCCGGGCGTCGCCGAGGCGCGGCGTCTCCTACGCCGGGGCGACTTGCCGGGGCCG
>JABFPN010003372.1:0-18378 GCA_022817305.1 Leptoteleia sp. ZL-2020
TTTTTCTCCGAATTATACTTTATTTTCGAATTAAATTGTACACTTTATTTTCAAAGTTATATTATTTCCGAAATTCGCTCGATTCATTGTCATCGAATTTAGCTCGTATTATCGCGCGCTGTATTTACTTTCAATTTATTTTCTTATCAATTTGTAAATTATATTTTGTACACTTATTTTGATTCCCGGCAATTGACCCGGAATTAAATGCCAACGTTTATCTGATTTATTCAAAATTAGTTCAGTTACAATCGTACACTCACGCGAGTAGTACAACAAATTGTTTAAGCGCTCAACTGAGCATATCACGCGTCGCGCAATCAACTATACGCTTTCGCTAACGGGACACACACGGTGTCCACTACGCGCCTTACATTTAAGTTCTTTAAATTTATTCTTTTTCTTTTTCATGGTTGTCAGGCAAACCTGACAACACTTTACAAATTTCAGTGCGACTACTGACAACGTTCCAGGGTGACCTGGTCAACGTATAAAGTTTTGTGCTATTAATACTGTTTTTTTTCAATAAAGTTTTTTTTGTTTAATTTTCAAATTGCGAGTTTTCTTTTGTTTCCTCACGGTCCGAACGCAACTGTTGGTCGCGCCAACACATTCAAATATTTAACTCTCCATATTAAATACTTTTTATGTTCATTTAAAAATTAATGTGATGTGCAAATAATTGGAGTATTAAAATATGAAGTATTAATAATTAACAAATTATTATTAATTATTTTCATATTAATTTCCAATTAATTTTTAATAAGTGTTACAAAAGTGTAGTAGGTCTTCGATTTTTTTTGTTTATTTGAAAAGAAACTCATAAAGTGCATTTGACATTTAATCTGTCTATGTTTCCCTTTCCCCTTTATTGCCACTTATCATGGCGCAGCCGATATTCAACAGTTGGTCCTTCTTTTATCTTTCAAAGTGAAACCCCCGTTCGCTGATTCAGATTCTTAAAATACCGTTTTTAGAAACCCTCGTTTCATTCGTACAAAGCTACTCACTTTAAAAGCTCCGTCGTTCGTACAAGATTTGCTAAGGAAGTTCAATCTCTTCGTGTTAAGCAACATAACAGTTCTGGTTACGATCTGAAATAACATAAGGAATAAGCATAGCGACATTTAAACCAATGATAAGCATAGCAATGTTTAAACCAATGAATAAGCTTAGCAATATTTAAACCAATGGTTTTACCTGTAATTACCACTGTTTTACCTATTGATACCTGATGTAAAGAAATATTTATGTGCTAAATTAACAATGTTATTACTTATATATATATACTTCAACTAGTAATGTTAGTTCTTTTCACTAAAAGTATATATTTCCAACTATGCTTTTTATTTCACTATTACATAACATTAAATAACATTAAATAACTGCTATTTAAATGTTTAGTAAATATTACCGTGTTTGTCACCTGACTTTATTACTCACAGGTTATGTATCACCTGTGATTATGTCACAATAATGTGTCACCTGACAGGCTACTAACAGTGACGTGTTGCACTGTTAACAATTAATTAATACCTATCGCAAATATTATAAATATATTGTTTATAATTGAACATTTTTCATGTTCATTTATAAATTTAAACCAAGAACCTTTATCGTGCTACACATTACTTTTCATCGGTTTGGTAAAATATGTGTTACTTTTTGTACAATTCTTAACTTGAAGGTAATGCTTATTAATTTGTATTTGTAAAATTTTGTGGTTGTTCAGCACTCTTCGGTTCATCTCGATAAATCAGTTTGGCTTTAAATCTAACCGTACTCCGATTGCATCTGATTATATTCCGTTATAATTAAATTTCTGTATGTCAATAAATGTTTTATAAACATTTCAACAATAGCGCCCCACATATTTATCATGTAACATGGACATTTTTAATGGTATTTTCACGTTAATTTATATGACAAATACAAGTCAAAATTCGATGTTCCATAGGAGGAAGAAAAAAAATGTTATTCCATGCAATGAATTGGAAAACAAGATCCCGACGTTAGATTTCGCATAAGATTTAGAATTGTTTTGTTGGGCGGTTTTTCGAGTGAAATCGTTTCATTTCCACAGAAGAATCCGGCTCGGTCATAGGTGTAACATATTTATGTTGTGAACCGGCCGAGTGTGGGCAATAAATAGTGGGCCGAGGTGGAGTGAGGCCGGGCCAAGAGCGATTACGCTTTGCCTTTTCCAACACCCTCCTTTCGGACACACGTTCGTTCGTTTGTTTTCACCCCCGCGGCTTCGCCCAGAACACTGTGCACGAAGGTATGCAATACTGGTGCCGGAATGCCCCTCTTTCTCCCTCTCTCTCTCTCTATATATCTATGTATCTATCTATCTATCTATCTATCTCTCCTGCACATTTTCGTCTCCCTCTCACATCATTTCTCGCTCTCATTCTCGCTTACCCTGTCTGTCACTCTCTCTCGCTGACCCTTCCTCGCGTTGTCTCACTTTTTTTCAGCTACAATCGCACGAAGCGAATTCGCGTCGCGTCTCTGTAAACTGAGCTTTGCACTTTTACTAACACGTCGTGAAATGTACAAAATTATTTATCGTCCTTTAGTCCGCGGAATCGCGGGTTTTACCGACTCCGACTTTTCGTATAAATTTGGACCCGAGGGATGGGCTTTTGCGCTTTTTACGAGAGACTACTGGAGATAAGATTAAAAAAAATGACTTTAGGCTCGCTTTGGATTTGACAAGGCGTTATTTAATTTCATTGGATTCCTGGTGGTTTGATTTTATTCTTTTATGGAAAGTTTATATTACGTGTATATACTAATATTACTTGGAATATATATGATATATGTTTATTTAGTTGATGCATAATATTTTATTCGTTTGAAGAAAAAATGTCGATTTTTAAAATTCCTATAAAATGAAAAATTCAAATGAAGTAAAATTTTTTTTTCACATTAAAATTTCCCATCAGCACCTACCAATGCTAAAAGGTATTGCCAAGAATGCATTCAGATCATTAATGCCAGTGCGATGCACAGCAGCTGGAATTTTCAGATGACCGTTGCATACCGCGAGCCGATCACACTGCAATGCGCGAATTGTCGAAACTGTGAACGCGCGTATGCCGGGGTTGATCTAATGATGCATATCTCAGTGCGTTATGTTCGAATGTCTCGCGATCGAGGCGAGGAGGTCGAAGGCCTGGCAATTGGTATGGTCGCAATGAGATTGAGAGCTTGCGGTCGCATGCCAATTCGGCCCAAACCTAACTGGCACATGTTACTTGCCGGCTTGTAGACGTTGCCAGATGCAACCTGCCTGAGAATCTGAGCAATGCGGCTCAAGAGTCACTGTAACTAACCAAGTAGCCGGCTGAATTGCAATTTCATGCATCTCGTTTACCGATGACGATCGATCGGCACCCAGGAATTGGCACTACAAAGGCCAACATTCCTTTATGCAAATCGAAAGACATTTTTTGTACGTTAATTTTAAAAATTATGAATGGTTACACTTAATTTAAAAAGTATTTATAAGATAGGTATAGCAATTAACAAGTTATATATGAATAAAATTGAAGAATGTAATAAATCATATCCTATGAGTGGACGTCAAAGATTACATTTGGAGTATCTCAACGGGTAATTTCACGTCGTTAAAAGTCATTGGAAATGCCATTGTTTTATACTCCTAGCATATAAATAGTTAACTTTAAATTGCATTTTAATACCTTATGTGACATTAATGCTCTGAACATTGATAATAAAAACAAAATTACAAACATACAATAAACTACGAATATTTATAACAATTATTTCAACGGTAATAAAGTGAGCGTTTAAAAGAAGTATTACATTTATTACATTATTCAGTTTCAAAAGCAAAAAATGTCACAAAGATTAATTTTTTTTAACTCTGTGCAAACGTATTTGATATATAATGTTACAGAAAAAATAATTAAAAATCAAATACTTTCGACGTATCTTTTTGTATAACAAATCATATTTTTCAATAGAGAATTAATTGGATGTAAATTGATAATGTGATAAATTTGATTCCCAGCAATATAACTTTGTAAAGCGCTTTCTTTTGACCTGCTTCGACAATTTCATCAATCAACTTTTGTTATTTGTGTATTGAAAAGTCAGCACGTGTATATAGACGATTCTCACTTTTATTAACGCTGAAAGTACATTTATTTGAAAAGGTACAATCAATTTTTTTAATATCGGGGTTTCAGCGAGGGGAAAATATTGTGATTTCATTAGTGGGTATGAATTTTGCGTACGCTCCATGAGAATTGGATTTTAGTTTAGTAATTGTGAATTATTATTAATTTTCGTTGCGTTATTGCTTACAAAAGAATTAGTTTTCATTAAACGAAAATGAAACTTTTTAAATTAGATTTATATTAACGTCCAAATTGTAATTTTGCATCATAAAAATTAATATGTTTCAACTTTGGTATGTTATACAACCAAATCGAACAATTATTAATTTAATTTGAATACATAACAATAAGAAATCATTGTTTTAGGTATCGTATAAACTATTAATACAAAATTGGCAATACCCTTAAAAATATCCTTTTATTTTAACTAGAATTCAGTTATAATAGTAGATCAAATTGTGACAAGGAAAATCAATTTCTTGTTATTAAAATAGGATTAAAATGTTATGAAATAAAGATAGGAAGACGAAATTATTTCTCAAATAATATTTTTCAGAGCAAAATTCCTCAACTGATTGATTCGTGCGAATAATCTTAAATGACACCGCATGAATAAATCAAATGAAAGCATCCTTTATGAAACTCGTAAAAACCTATGAAACTGATGCGGAAAGAACAATTGACAATAACCGATAATCCCTCGATGACCATCGCGGTTGATAAAAGAACGATAAAGCCGGGAGGTCGGCGTAATTTGATCGGTGAGATCCGGGGTCCTACCGGCTGCGGCAAATCTCGCCGAAAATCGCGTTAGTTCGCGAAGCGACGGTGGCGTGCGGGTTAATAATTACCAGTGGCGTTTGCTGGCGGCGCCGAATCCTCGCGGACCTCGGCCGCGCGTAGATAAAAATCAGTAATTAGCCGGGACCATTATGGCGGCCGTTTGAAAAATTAGCGAGTCAGAGGTAACCGCCCCTCTGGGCACGATCCCGGTACGTACGTGCGGCCACACCGGCGTGCATCCAGCCTGTCCCTGATTTATACGGGTTCGCTATTAATTACTCACCCCCGTTTCGCCCCCGCGCCCCCTCCCCGGTCGACCTTTTAATGCCCATGTGCGACGCATACACGCGCACAATGCACAACTTTTTCCCTCCCCCCAGCCGCGCCGAAAGAGCGTCGAAGAGCGACGTGAGTTTGCCGACTCCACTCTCGCGTACTTACGTGTTTACATCGCGAAATAATTCAACGACTGGCGCCGTGCAAACACGTGCATACCGGATGACGTTTTCGCCTATGTACGACTAAATATCATCGGCTGAAATTATTGATCGGAAAATTGGGGAGACTTGCAGAATGTTGATCAATTTGAGTTTGGGCATGTTCGATTGGTAGTTAAAAAATTAGAATTAAAAGTCGAAACCTATTGGCTGAAAGGTTATTGCTGTGAAATATTAGTCGTTATAGAAATTAACGCATTGAATTTCCATGAGAAGTACATAATTAATGAATATGTAAGATAGATTATAAGCAAATAATATGTTTACCTTCGATAAAGATGTTTTGGTGACTTTGACTTGCCATAACTGTCAAAGATATACTTTTAGAAAATAATTGTGGTGTAATAGTGAAATCACGTGAAAGTAATATCACAGAGAAGATTATAGAATGTAATCTAAAGAGGATAAATAATTTTTTTTTTATAATACAATTCTAAAAGCACCGAGCGGAAAAAGGAAATTAAATAATCTCCAAAAATAGTAGAGAATTCGAAAATATTTGGAATTACTTTTTAGTCCTAAATCATTCTGGACAGTCTCACAAACAGCAGCGCGTGGTACGTGTGCGCTGCTTATGAAAGCATACACTGTGTAACGTAAAATCCAACAAAATTAAACGCATATAATAGATACGTGTGTTTCAGCAACGATGAGCAGAAAATTTCAATTGCATGCTAGAAATTAATCGTTCGAAAGCAATTACATTAGGTCCGTTTGTTGATTTTTGCACGATCACATTACTATGGAATGTGCGAGTAATGAGAATTCGTGTCGGCACGCGCGAAACGTTGTTAACATACACAAAACATTGAATAATGATGAACATTTTATCATTTAATTCCACATTCCCCTTAAATCATTTCGAGGGTTGCGTGTTCTAAACATGTGTTTAATATTTGACACGTAAAACAATATTGAAATCGCGAATCGGAACGTGATTAAATAATTCAAACTACACCAGAACTTCGAGTCTGTGGTTGTCGCGGAACGCTATGTGGATGTTACGTTTGTGCCTGCAAAAGATAGTGACGTGCGAAAAAAAACAACGCATCCTCTTCACACACGGAGAGAAAAGAATATGAAAAATTAGAAACCAGGGATTACAAATGCGAATATATATAAACAAAAATCGTGGTCATTCTTTCATCTGAGTAAAACTAATTTCTTTTGTATTAATTATATATTTATACTTAACATTGTAATGGGAACAATTTTTTTTAATAACCCGCATTTCTCACTGCTATAAGCATTGTTTTACAACATACTTGTCTTGCTGTCTTCTACCCCGAAATTCTGCGGCGACTTTTTTAACGAGAGGGATTATGCGGGAAATACCCTTTTCTTTGCGAAAGGGGGAAGTTAAAATGCACATTTTCTGTGGGCGTATGAATATGCATATCTCGATAATTGAACAACGCGCGGGACTCGAAAGTCGTAAGCCTGCTCAACTTCTTATCTTTCTCTCGGTACGATGTCTCAACTAGCATACAGGGTGTGTTTTAGCTCGATAGATACAGCTAACTACCCCCAGACACCTATGTACTTAACGTAACCCATGTAAACTCACGCTAGAACAAATTTACCCCGGCCTCCTTTTGCCCCGGACCATCCACTTGGCATCCCTTCTCATTGCCGAACATTGCGTCTCACTCGCACTCTGCAAGCTATGGAACACCAATGTTATGAAGTTGTGTTAAACTTTTCGCGAGCATAGTTTGCAGAACACCCTCGGGTGACTGCGCACGACTTACCTTGTCCCGCGACATACCTACTGGTAGTAGGCTGAAACAGTTGTTTTAAAAGATCAAGAACTTCAGGTTAATCAGTAACCGTTTAATTGCATTCTCAAAATTATACACAATAATGTAAACACGCGAAGGATGAAAATAAAATTGTAGCCCTTTTAACAAAAAAAAAAACAATTTTACGTATATATTATTGATTATACTATTGAATTACATAACAAAGTATAGATTTAAATTTATTCTCAACAAGAATTATATTTATCTTTTCTCACTTTCGCGCGTTATATAAAGACAGAAATGTACACATTTTAATATTAAAATTGTCAATAATTCGTCACGATTGAAAAGCATTATTAAATTATTTTATATAATAATAAACTGTTTAAGGAGTCAATTTTTGTTTTGATTCTCATTATTTTCATTAGTTCAATGAGATTAACAAACAGTTTTTACTTAAAACAGTCATAAAGAGCTTTAATATTTTGTTAAATAAATCTCATAAATGCTTTAAGTAAGTTTACAACTTACCGCACCTGATGTATTATTAATGTACTTTACGAAGTTCTGTGTATTATCTACTCAAAAGCCACTGTTCGCCCCAAAAACTACGAACAATCGTTTCAATATTTAACGTAACTTGGCGATTAAAAATACTCGTGCAACTTACATCATATTCAATTACTTGACTTAAAAATTCTCGACATGACGCGAGCCGGCAGGCATTAGCAAAACTTGCCGAGTAACTTCATGCATGGGGCACGCCAGTCTTCGGGGAAGGAGTGAGACGGTAGGTTAACAACATTACAACATTATTAGATTTACCACAAGCACCTATCCCGAGGCGGTGCTGCACATATTACACACATAACCCATAGCATAAGTAACCCTAAGCCTGTGTAAACCATACTTTGCCAAGTGTGCTGCGAACGTGCGTTTTGGATTACGTGCAGAATTCGGACAGTCAGTTTATAGCTAAGGTGAAGTGTGAAATTTGATGACCGCTATTAGAATCAATAATGGAATTTATGTTAATTATGTGAAATTACTTGTTGAGTTATTCTTCATGGAAATGTATTAATCTTCGTACAATAAAGCTTCTAATTTCGCACGTTTGTTTCTATGCTTTCGGTCTTCCCTTCTTCGTCTTAGTCTTCGACGTCAAATTATTAGCTGAGCTTATTGGCTCAATATCGAACATTTATAAACGAAAAAAATATCTAATGCTGATACAAAATTGCCATCTTTTATCAAACAATGGAGATTCCATTTGAAAACCCAAAATTTCTCAGAACAGAAATTTTACACAACAAAGCTTTAGTTTTCTTAATGTTCCAAAGTTAATAAATCAATGGAATAATATTTGTAAAATTCATAATACGTACTATATTCAGGCACCGCCCAATATCCTCGACATTAGAAGCAGAGCAAATATTGAATATGAGGCGCGAGATTGGGCTAATGTGTAGCTATTGAGTAGGTACTCTTAAGATAAGGGTGACTTCGCCCCGTCTCTCATACGTTTCCGTTATCTGACGCTAAACGGCACCGTGGATTCCCATGTAAAAGGGATGGTCGGCGCGCAGGACGCTCCTACATAATACGCCGGCACATTACTGTCGAAACTCACGAGATAACCGGAATTTAGAACGGCGAGACAGAATTTTTGTAGAATTCCAAAAGATACGTGAAAAATCCGTACCGCAAGAGATTTATCCCTGACAGGACGTGCGTTCGGGTGCATACGCCCGCGTAACGCTTCTTCCTACCTTTACATCCATAAGGCACCGGTGACAAACGTACTATCTTATCATTTTATGATGCGCAGGCAAGAAATTTATCGCACTGCCATGCAAAATACCCACGTATTTGAAATGAACAAATGAGGATGATCGAAGAAGGGTAATGAAATTGTAATATTTATATTACGCAAATAAGGGATATAAATTTAAATCTGCCAGTATCACGTTCGTGAAGCTAAGAATGTGCGTGTAAACATGCACATGCTAAATATAAATATAAAATATATACAAAATACCTCTTTCAGGATGAGAATTGAACTTGATACGATACGATCAGAAATATTCTGCTCGATCCACTCGGTCATACGAACTACTTAAAATCGATATAAATATAATTATGAAAATGAATCTTTGAAATTCCAAGGAAAAGAAAAATGAGGTACATCAACATCATCTAAGGAGCTGTAATTCAGATTGAAAGTTTTATCATTCTTTAATTTGTTTATAAAAATTACAGCGGCTATTAAAAATGTCTCAATGTATTTAATTAAATGCGAATGAACGAAGGCTAATACGAGAACGGTAATAACTAGAAAATTATACTTGACGATCTTAAAATCAATGAACCGTTTCGCGTCTAAACGACTCCAGTCTTCGGGGGTGACAACTGCCCTTATCAGTTTGCGTTTATGTCCACGCCTTATCAGTTGCGTATTTCTGCAAGTTAGCCAGACCCTGAGCGTGCTCCCTTTGCAGATGAGACATTAACATCCGTTAATGAAGGCTGGTCAACTGCAGGAATCCCAAGCCGCCGTTGACGAGACACAATTTTGCAGACCAGTGGCTGCGATCGAACAACTCGGGACAAGTTAAAGCGAATCGCTGTCTTATCTTTGTCTCTCTTTTTTGCCCTATACCGATGACGCTGGCATGTGCCGACGAGCCGAGGGAAAGGCGAATGAATGCGAGGGACGGCTGAGGAACGTTGCGGTGAAAACAAAGACGTTACTCGCCCCTATCTCGGGGTAGTAAAATAACCGATGAACGAGACGAGAGCCGGTTTCTTCGCCGGGAGACGCGCAGAACCTGGTAATAAATGAGATAAGCTCCGGATACAGTCTTGTATGGGTAAAGGCATTATCGATGTGTTGTTTCCCTTACCCCGGCAGTATTTTTCCAGCGTTGCACAAATACGAGTCGGTGGAATATACGGAACAATTCAATTACATGAATTTTCATCTTCACAGTACACATTGGGAGCTTCCTTGCGAATTATCAATCAAATCAAATCAAAGTATCGTTAGGCAGCAGCCAAGTTATAATGTTTTATTGAAAGTAACTGCAAGTACTCCTTGCACTTGGCACAAATCTTCGTACACTTTCGAAGTCCCTCTACGTTCATTGTCCTCGCCGTCAAAGTCACCAATCATAAATTTTTTAAGCCACTCACAAAAACTTCTATCACTTGATGACGTTAAAAACTCGATATTTTCGAAGAAAAAAAAGATTAATAATCCAGATTGAATAGATTAAATTGTGAATAGGTTAAATAATATTTGGAATATAACTAGATAACAATAGTTTATTTTAAGAAAGTTTGGTGAATTGGCAATTATGTAAATTATATATTATATATACGAACCGGTTTGCTGGTAATTGCGTTTAAGAATGGAGTCAATGCATTATATCGAGCAAAGAAGGGACGTTGTCCTGTGATTTAATATAAAGGGCAGAAGGTATCTCGTACCTTTGACATGCAAAAATGAAATATGCTCCTGCGTATGAGCCAGTTGTTCTCGAAATACCTGCTTCGCTGGTTCGAATGTAACTCAAAGAAAGTCTTAAAGAGATCCAGAAATGCAAATATATCGAGTAAAATAATGTCGGAATCGCAATTCAAAGTACGTCTAGTGGAAAGAACTTTTGTGCTGTTTCTTCATTGGACGCCATTCAGCTGAAATAAATTTAGACACTTGCAGTATGAATGTCAACTTTATTATGTAATAACGCGATTATCTGCCTCATGCAGCCGCTGGCTATCTTTAGCAAAAGTTATACGACACATAAAAGCCTTTCCCTTCGCTTTAATCGTATCGCTGTTCTATCTCTCTCGCACTCATTAGCCTTGCGCCGCGGATGGGGTAACGAAGTCACTCGGCTTGAAGAAGAAAAGATATTTTCCTTCTTGTTTATTGCGTTCTCGGGCTTATTCACTTGTTTGTAATTATATTTCGAGGATTACGGAATTGTTTCGCAAAGTCAATTACGAAACTGCCGTACGATCAATAGAATCGTAAGTACGGTCGCTCGAATCTTCCAACTCATTTCGTACGGGAATTTACGAAACTTATTTTTAATCGAATATGATTTACCGTTGATGTTATAGGCAGATTAAATTGGATCGTAAAAATGCCGTGTGTTATAAAATTAAAGCCCGCTTAAACCATCTATTATCACTATAAAAATAATATTTTGTCCGCGCGTGTTTAGCCCGCAATTAAATGCCACAATTTTGATGATCGTAATTCAAATTAAGTAGTAATAAAAGCGCTGTGCACCACACATGTGCTTTATGATACTATTATTACATACATTAACTTTTTTTTTTTAAATATGATTTACCGGTAGGAAGTAATGACAACGTAAAAAATTACATCCGACAAATTAAACGAATTACCTTGATGTGATTTCAATGTTCACTTTTTGCATCTAATCATACTATAAGTTAAACAAAGATAAAACAACTGTTATTAAAATTGATGGAACACAGATCGAAAAAAATTGTAAAATATAAAAATCATATTTAAGATCACGTATTCGATTACCCTTATAAAGTACGATAATTCAATACTTTCGTCTGTTTTTTTTGCATATGTTAAATAAGGAGAAATGAATAAAAGTTTATAACTCTTCGTTGATTTGTGAGAATTCTTAATTAAAATTTTGAAATTTTAAGAAGAATATGTGAAACAGCCGCGTAACCCTTTAGATGTCTGTTTGGCAGATCAGTAGATGAGAGTGCGCGGAGTAGTGGAAAGTGTTTAATAAGCCGGTCAGGACAGGGGTGTAGTTAGGCAGAGAGGGTCGCATATGAGCGATCGCCACGCACGTCGTGTAGCACTGGCTGTGGCAGCGGCATTTACGTTAATTAAATTTTCTCACCCCTTTTCCTACTACCGATTCCCGATCCTGCACCCTCCCTTCCGCCTGCGCGCCAGCATCAATCAAATGATTCGAAATCTACGTGCCTGTTGCCATTAGCTCCAAGTTGCGAATCACCATTATCGATAAAACACTTGAAACTAATTTATAATACCGCTTATTTACTAGCACATATTTTCAATTCAATTTCGAATAACTAACGAATGAAAAAATCTAAGAGAAATTAATAATTCAATAATTCAGTTAGAAGCAATTTAATTGATGGTTTGGATTTTAAATCGAAAATTGAAATCGAAATATAAAGAAATAAATTATAATGAATATTCTTATTTAGCAAACTTTTAAAATAATTAAAGATTAGTTTAAGTTGCATTTTTTAAATTTTATAATATTTTTTGTCCGAATATTCCAAGGGTATGTTTTTTTTTTTACTGTAGATGGTACTTTATAGAATTAAAATTAATTCTGATAAAGGTATATTGAATAAATAAAGTGCCCGAGGGAGAAAAAATAATTTATCGCTTAAATTGGGAAACAAGATCCTTTTATTAAATGGTATTTATTTCGTTTGACCTTTGACGATCGAAAAGGCCACTCGAAAAGACAGTCCACTTTTCGTAGTCTCTTGTCAACGCGTGCTCGCACGCCAACCCCTCTTATTCGTCAGATTGTTCCTGCACCGTGACTCTTGCTAGGCGTACAATCCGCGAATGAACGCGTTCAATCACTCAGATTTTTGTTAACGACCTTTGCAACCAATTAGTGCACAAAGGCCACGCTGATCGAGCTGGGCTTGATGTAATGGTAAAATTTTTCATGCAATTACCATTACATAAATAAAGGGCAGACGCTTTACGAGTTGTGAAAAAGTGTCCTTGTTAATTATCGAACGTAACTTTCAAAATTTAAAACTTTAAAAATTCAGATAAATATCGTCAAATTTACTTTCAATTATAATTTAATTATAAATTCAAAACCTAACCTATAAAATTCCAATCGATTATGCGAGACAACTATTAAGCATAATTTAATTATAAATTCAAAACCTAACCTATAAAATTCCAATCGATTATGCGAGACAACTATTAAGGTAAACATTCTTCGTTGAATCTACACAAATGTAGCATTTTTGAATATTTTTTCCTCCGATAATAAAATTTATTTGTGCAAAATAATAAATTTGCCTAATATAAAAGCAACTCTAATTTCCATTTACTTTGTCTTTTCGTTTACAAATTAAAAATTTTGAATCCACAACACGGAAGCCATTGCAAAAATAAAAAAAAATGCCGAAAAGAAGCGCGCGCAAATAACTCAGCCAAAATAAATCGATCAACCGATATCAATATCGGTCCGATGACTATTCTAACAAACATATGGATATCAACACGCGAGTGTCCCATTAAACCAATCATACTGCATTGATTTTCAATCTTTTCATTTGATTCGAGCAAATTTCGCGTTGTTGGGATCCTAATTGAATCGCGAATGTCCGGTTGACTCGGCCGCAAATTGGCCGAAACAGCCGGCCGTCCGTAATGCAAAAAGAGAAACAAAAAACAGTATGTGGCAGTGAAAACACGATAACTTAATTATTCACGCTCGTTGTAGCTCAACGCCCCAATACAATCAATATTTATTTTCTTTCGCCAAGCGAATAATGAGTTTGCTCCAAATTTAATATTAATTATTTATTCGCGCGTTAGTCACACATTTTTAATACAACTTTTTACTCCAATTTTCGCTGATTCCATTGACACCGCGCAAAGGTAACAATAAAACCAAATATATATATATAGAAAAAAGCAACAAAATTGGATGATCCAGTCGAACGTATTACTAAATAATTTCGCACAAAATTGTTCGAGCCATTAGATTTTAATTAATTTATTGACTAAATTATTCTGACAAATATCAACGATGGCGCACAATTCGTATAACTATAATTTCTGACAATATCTCGCCAGAACGGGGCATTTTTTTCTTAATCCGTATAAATTTGAATTGAATTAATCATCGAATGACATCATCAGCGCGGTAATCGCAAATGAGTCATTACGAGCATTCGGCTCGGAACTTTCATGTTCCGCAAATCTATTTGATAAGCATTCCAAACGATTCGAAATTGACGGCTGTCAACTCGTAATTACTAATTACCGTGCGCAGGGTTGAGGAGCACGGTTGTGCGAGCGGGTATGGTGCGCGTCAACGATTCCGATGCAACCCTTTATTAAATACCATCGAAATTAAAATTATAATTGCATTCATTAGCTCTTGTTCGACAGCCGCAATAGTTCTGTATGCAATCCGCCACGCCAACGTACACGCACACAAACCATAATTTCGTTGCTTCGTTTTCGAGGTTAACCGAATGGAATTCGGTGGCGCCGCTCTAAATCAAAATTTTATCGTTAATTGTACACACGAAACGATCGCCGAGTAATTATATTTTTATTCGCTCAATGTGTCGGATTTCGGTAACCAGTTCCCGTAGACAACGCTAACGTTTAGAATTATTCTACAGAAAATAGAAACTGATATTCAATACCGTTTAGAGTACATTAGAAAAAACGAGTACACCGAGAAAAATAAATAGCATATTTAGCAATAAATCCTGGAATACTGAACCTATACGTTCTTTGTATGTGTATCACTTATAATTTCTGGAAATTTTTTCTATACACATTGTATAGTATTCTATGTTTATAGAACTGTATGCATTACATATACTTAGTTTTTCCATAAATTATTACAGTTACACCTACAGAGTACATGTAGGTTCAATACCCCAGAATTTATTGATAAATATACTATTTCATTTTTCACAGTGTACTTTTCTATCTACCACATCCCTATTCTTTCTACCTAGATTTTCCCACCTCAGAATTGGGAAGAAATTGGTTTCTTCCAAATTAGCCTGATTCAATACTTTGATCACACTTTTTTTTTGAACAAAATTTGCCTTCGCTTCCACTTCGACCATACGTCCACAATCTTCAACTTTGCTCCCCACTTGCAATTATATCTAAATGAATTACATAAAACAAAGATGATCACGCTTCTGAAACTATAATTTCTGACATTTCAATGACAATTGCAAGGCTTCGGGTGATTGAACTTTGATCAATCAATCGATGATTTAACCTAACTACTTTCTTCGAGAACAAAATGAAAAACAATACACTTTTCGGCCCTAACAATGACTTATCTTTCCGCTGATAACTTGGGCCGGTAGTATAATTATTGCCGATTCGTATCAATGGCGGATGTTGAAACGCATTACGCCGGATTCCCTTTTGAGTCGGTACAATTATAACGAGTAATATAACGACGCGTAATCGGTCTGTAGAGATTCTAATTAGGGTTAGCACGAGCTTGTTCCCAACGAAATACGCCGCCGCCAGCTGAGTAAGGCACACGTATCGCTGTAATACGCAGTAGGATTGTATAGCTCCTGTCAGCGACTGTGCCACTGACGGCTCGCTAATTGCTCGATCTCCTGCCCCCTCCCTTCCACAGCGTATCGCCCTTCAAATACAAATGCATCCCTTCGTACCGCGAACTCATTCGACTCTCCCGTAATAGAATGACGAGATGTGCCGCGTTTACTTGTCATTGCCTAATATCGCATTTAGATATCGACCTTCTCTTTTCGTCGTATAAGTTTGCTCGGTAATTTGCTCGTTACGCGCGTCACATTTTATTTTTGCGAAGAAGGATGATTATTTAGAACTAATAATTTGTAATTGATTAGAATTCTTAGGAAAGTAAAAATTCTCTTGCGATTTTCAAAGCTCCAAATCGATAAAAAAAAAAGAAATAAATAATAAGATTAAGGGTGAATTATGAACATCAAAAACAAGTAAAGCATAGAATAAGTTTTAACTAATTACATATTTTTATTTCTGACTACGAACACCTGTAACACCTTAAGATTCATTCCTTAAAGAAACCTACTTTTCAATACCGTAGAATTCCATCCCAATTAAAATAACAAAACGTTCCCACTTAAAATGCCAGTCTCAACTTAAATCGCGCTTTTCTTAAACAGCAATTCAATAAACTCGGTGCCCCACCGCATTGCCAACACCCTGTCATTCGAGGACTATCCCTAAAGCTACATTATCGCAATTGTTCCACGTAAATAAGTGGACTCGTGGCGTTTCTCAGCGTCCGGCAATAAAGTCGAAAAGAACTTTCTCAATACGATCGCGCTCGTTACGGGAGACGAAAAGTAACGCGCAGTTACAATGGTAAACGACGAAAGGGGGTCGGCTTAGCTGAGGGTGATCGACGAGTGGGACACGTACGCACATTGGTACGCGCAAGTGTGCGCCCGTGTATCGACATTGGGGCATCGATTATATGCTCGATTAATTCGCCAACCCTTGATTCAGGCTCGCGTAGACCCGCACGCACGATCGATCCTTCTCCTCCTCCTCCCAATCCTCCCCCCCCCGTAGACCACCCCCGCGTCGTTCAACTTCGCGCTCTCGAGTTACAATAAAAGTAACGACTCAACGTGAAAACGAATCAACGTCGCTTCGGTGTCGGCTACACTCGTTTCCGATAATATGTCTGTGCTGAAATACGCTCTTCGACAAGAACGTCGCGTTTTGTTCCGACTGAACTTTGGCGATTTCTATTCGCGATTTATGAATTCTGTCGATATTCCAGCGCGGCGCGATGGCCGAAGTGAAGGGTGTTTCGTCGGAACATTTAGACGAACGATCAAGGGAAAAGTGGGAACGAGTTGACGGTTCGATGGCACGAGTGGGGGGGTAACAAATTTCGAGGGACGTAAAATATGGTTAATGCACCCGGAACGAAGTTTAACCAGTGATAAGAGCAAAAAGAATTTGCAAATGTAAGCCTGAAAGTAGAAATGTGTTCATGCGTTTAAAAATCCATGTGCTTAATGTTAACGTATACTTATTTGAGAAACAGATACAATTTTAAGGGAGAATATTAAGGGAGATATGGTCTTATTATATTCATAAGAAAAGTAGAAAGAAAAATTGAAGACTATTGTACCTTCTTCTGAGAAAAATTTTCGTCGTTGATTACCCAGAGTAGAATAACAGTAAATTTTCACTGTCACTTTCCTAGCTAAAATTCTGGTTATGATAAAGAAAGCAAAACAAAAATTTTCCACTCATCCAGTCTAATTTATCTGCAAGTAAAAATTTTAAATGACCTCACTGATTTACCAAAGCGAATTATTTCCAAACACTTGCCCCATCTTCAATCGAGCGCGATCGATAGCAACAAAATCAGACATTGGGCGACGAGTTTTAGATGGTCGGAAGTGGGGATCGTTGCAAAGTTGGTGCCGTCATAATAGCAGCGTCGATAAAAGCGCGAGTGCCCTCCTCCCCTCCCCTGCCCCTCCCCGATGCTCATCACGTGCCAGAATTACGTATTTGTACGAACGATTTGGCGATAAACGATGTAACCGCATTGGCTTCATAAGCCGACAGCGGATAACGAACGCAGTCAATGCGTGCATGATCGGCCGCAAATTTATATCTGATTTCCCTCTCACGGAAATCAGAGAACGCAAAATTGATCCGCGGACTGATTTATTACTGTGGATTAATAAAGCTTGTATCGGCCGCCGCGGCCACCTACAAATGGGCACTACATAACGACCGCGGGCCATACTTTACGTACGCCCGCTTGGATCCACCGTTACGATGCCGCTAATATTGATTTGCATCGCGCTTGTCTCGCGGTATCGCCGCGCCATTGTGATACATGGCACGCGCGAAACAATAACATCGGGTGTGCGTAAGCATGTTTAAAGTGACCGCCAACTTGGGCCAATTCGTACAGTCGTGCTCGATACTACGCGGGCTTCAATGCCTGTTGCAATCGCGAGTCACTTTAGTTAGCGATTCGTGTGGTATTGTCGAAGAGACGAAGATTGCGGATGTAACTCTTTTGCAAAATGCTGTCAATGTTATGGAAGTCATTACAAAGTACTAGTTGTTCAAACGTCAAATGATATGCTTGTTTGTATATATATAAAAAAGATATTTATATACATATATATTATTCTAATGGCAGTTTTGAGACCAAATCGCCATTTTATTGACTTGTTTACTGGCAGTTTTGAGGACATTTGGTAGTTTTGAGGACTGTCCCCAAAGTCACATTGTGAAACAATGGCAGTTTTGAGGACACTTCCTAAAATTACGTTCCTGGGGCCCGGCAAAGTTAGTTTCGTTATTTTTTTAAAAATTTTGTAAAAGTGAGTTTAGTTAGTTTTTAAAAATTTATAACATAGTTTAAACACTCA
>JABFPN010003373.1:0-18377 GCA_022817305.1 Leptoteleia sp. ZL-2020
GAGTTGATGTTTTGCAACTTTTAGAATTGACTGTACAACAAAGACAGGTTCTCCCGCGACATGCGTTCTCACTCGGCTCGTTTCTGTCGCGTCAGTGCACGTTCCAGTATTACTATATTTCAGTGGTTAAAACATGTAAAAAAGGTTATACCGGAATGAACCGACCCAAGTCCACAGTTCCCATTCTTTCTTCTCTCACCGCAATTTCGTATTCCTACATTTAGATCTGTTTATGACATGTCCATTATTTTTCAATGCAACGTTTAAAACAGTATATTTATGCTTTCTATATGTTTAAATACGTTATTTTTAATGTAAAATGTCGAAAATGAACACGAAGGACAAGGACAATAAAACTTTACAGGACAAATTGAAACAATTCTTTCGAAAAAGCAAAGGTAACCCTCATCATCTAGCGAATTATTTTTACCGTTCACTGACATTTTGTCAATGGTTTATGTTGTAAATTAGTCGTTGATTGCATCGAATTGTTTTTCATTTAATTTTATTGTTTTATTCGTGTTCAAATTCCACTTTTTGATCGATTGACAGTTTCCACTTTCATTTTAATTCGCATTTAAACTCCTATCTTGCGAAATAATTCGAAAAACAATTGTAAATTTATATTAATTAATAGCCATTGTTTATATTGTCATAAGATTTTGACAGCTATTGTGTTTCTTACATGTTCGTATGCAATTCGTAAATTTGAAACTGTTTTTTAATTCCTAAAACCTTACTCCATTTTGTCACATTACATTTGTTCAATGATGAAATATTTGTTATGTTTGACACTTTTTATTGTACATTTAATTTTAAATAATTAACATTAACTTGTGTTTATGCAGGTAAGTACAAAAGTCAAGAGGACTTTACCTTGACTTTAGAAATTGAAAAAGAAATCAGTCCAGAGAGTCCAGTTCATCAAAGAACAAAAGCTATAAAGGACCTCAGTGATGCTGTTTTAAATAACCAGTGGGAAGATGTAAGCTTTCTTATTATTGTTTATTAATATACAAATTGCTATTGATATATTATTTAATATTATATAATAATACAGTTATTATTTTCAATGTCAATTATTTAAGTTAATTATATATTAAATATTTATCAGTATTAGAGTATACTTTTAAGTTTGTGTGATTGCAATCAAGTATGTGACAAATATTTAATTACAATATATTATATTTTGTACAATAAACCACAATAAAACATTTTTAATTTGAGCTGCAATAATAATGTAACAAAAATAGTTCAAAATATCATACAATTATACAAAAACTGATTCTAATATTTCTAATTTTTAAAAGAGAGATTTGTTTATTATTATTAATTAAAAAAATCTTTAAAGATTGAAATATTGTGAAAAAGTATTTTATTATAATTTGTAACTATTTAATGCAAAAGAATAAAGGATATAATAATCATTATTTTAAAATAAAATTTAAACCATTTGTTTTACTTAAATAAAACGAAAAAAAAATATAACTGAAATTTAATTGCATATATGAATTATATTTAATTTTTAATATTGCAGACTGCAGTAGAGAAACTCTGGAACTTGGTACAAGATCTTTTAGGGAAGGACATTCCTCGAGAACATAGACATATAACATTAAATTTTGCAAAATGCCTTGTACAAGGTCAATATACAAAATTATCTTCATTAATGCGAGTTAAGTTTTTTATGGTTATCAAGGATCATGAAATTCCGGAAGATATTGGACCTCGGTAATTGTGTGAAATTATTTAAATATATATATTATTATTAATATAAACATAATATCAAATTTAATTTGAAAATTTAAAAATATAATTTATCCCAACTACAGCTTGTATTCAATATGATTTAAATTATTATATAATATTCTTATGACCTTCAAAAAATGGTGTGTACATTTCTTGTTTTTCATTTTTTATTTGTAAACTTAAAATTTTCCATTGTTAATAAATGTTATTATTTCAGTGGTTGCTAAAATGTAAAATATAATGTGATAACAATTAAACAAAATTATACTTTATCATAAAAGTAATAAGTAAATACTCAAATGCAAATTAAACTGAAAGTATTATATTGTCAAACAATATATTATTGACAAAAATAGTTTTACACATATATTTTCTTAATTTTTAAATTTATGCATATAAATTACTTCTTTATACTTAAAAAATTCAATTTACACTTGTATTGAGGAATGTGTAGTTTTCAAGTGACAATAAATAAATGAAATAAATAATAATTTTTTAACTTTCTAATACAAACAAATATAATTTACATAACAATTAAATTTACATTATTCTAAATAATTATTAATACGAGAATATAATAACAAATAATATAAATTTTATTGATTTTTAATTGTTTTGGTTAAACTTATCATATAAAGAACAATGATATAATTAATATTATCTGCTCGATGTATGTACTAAATGAGATTTATTTTATGTGGAATTAGCTTTTTTTAAAATCTATTAATCTTTTAATTAATATACCTAAAATTCAATGAATCATTATTGTGTTCAATAATTGAACATATTTTTTTATTTTTTAAATCTGCAAAATTAATTAATTAAATAATTATTCATTATAGACTTGAATTATTACGAAGTTTAACTGAAAATGGAAAAGATATTGAGCACTTAGAGGAGAAAATAGGCCCTTTTTTATTGGAATGGATGCCTATTGTTACTGGAACTGATGGAAAAAGGGGAGCTGAATTTCTCTCGTTACTTGTAAATGTTATTAAATTTAATTCAGCTTACATAGACGATGATATTATATCAGGTCTCGTGCAGTAAGTATCTAGATTATCTTTCGTTGAATGGTATTTAATCTTAATCCCGCTGTTATTAATCATATTTGTTTTAGATACATCTGTCATTTATGTTACTGTAGCAATAGTTCTGAAGTTGTTTCTGGATGTTTGGAAGCCCTTGATGCTATTGTTTGTTACAGTAATTTGCAACACAATTCGTTACAAACGTTTATTATAGCTTTATGCCGAAGTGTCAATGTTGAAACTTATTGTCAAATAAGTTGGAAGGTGATTGTTTTCAAATCTTATTTAATTTATTTCTGAATTTATTTCATCTAAATTCACAGTATATAAATTTACATTACCATTTTCAGATTATGCGCAATTTATTAGGCACGCATATGGGTCATTCTGCTCTGTATACAATGTGCCGACTGTTACCAGAGCCTACATTTCAGCGAGATGTTCACTTACTTCGCGGTGCTGTGTTTTATGTGAATATGGGACTTTGGGGATCACACAGAATTCCCAAACTAGAGTGCACACCTACCTCTGTTTTGCCATCGTTTTATCAAGTAATATTTTTTTCTATTGACTTTATTTTCAGTTGATAAAATATCTTTGCTTCATAGCTAACAATTTTAAATTAATTAAATTCTAAGTAAATGATTCAATAAATGTAATTAAAAAAATCATAATTTTTCAAGGCTTTGCAGTGTAATCATCCAATAGTTATGTATGAAGTTATGTTGTCCATTCAAATATTAGTAAGTAAATATGGAACTGAGCTCCAAGAATCGACATGGAGCATTATTCTGGATATCATCGAAGAAGTAATAGCACATACAGGTACATAATTTTATATATTCATTTCTTTGGATGAATTTGAAAATCTTAGTTAATTGTTCTTCAATCTAATTTAATTTATTTATTTGTATATTATCATTATTTTAATTAAGTTTTTTTTTATTTTTATTATATTTTTATTATAATATATAATATAATATAAAATAATAATGAAAATATTAATTAAAGAAAATTAAATTCAATTATAATAATACGAGAAATGTTAAACAAATTATTATTTTTTTTACAGAAACAAGTAACCAACCTGCTACTAAACAAGTATCTGTGAATTTACATGAAACGATAAATAGCATAGAAAATCTTCTTCATAATAACTGTTACAAAGGCTGTGTACAGAGATTTAACGACCTCGTTGAACGTTGTTCAGAATCGAGACCCGTAAGTTCTTTTTTATTAATATTATTTTTATAATCATAGTAGATGCTATTCTTTATAAAAAAAATTTTTATTTAAGAAACAATAAGAAAAATTATAAAAATAAAAAAATACATTAATGTGTATATTATATAATAAATAATTTAACCTGTACTATGTGTATTTATTATTGCTGACATAAATAATCTTTTATTTTAAGGAAGTATCAGTTTTAAGGCTAATAGATTACAGAGCCTCATTTATCAATCCTGCTCATCATCATTGGCAAACCAAATTGAATCTGTTAATGGAGCGATATTATAAATCAGACACACGAACTAATGTCAGAATTAAAACTTTAATAGTTTTATCCAATGTTATTCAAATAAACAGGTATTTTAATTTGCAGAAACACTTCAATTCGCGAACAGCTTTAATCGAAAAATTAAAACGTTTGTCTCGGTGTAGATTAAATTTTGATCTAATATGTAAAAAGTCTTAAATGATATAAATATATTCATAGGTGCAGATATGAAGATGAATTAATCGAAAGGATTGTCGTACCGCAATTCCAACATATAGAAATAGACGCTGACGTTACAATTCGTAATAAAGTTGCACATCTGCTCGTTGATCTTTGTCTTGAATGCGAAACAAAATTATGTTTAGAACTTTTAAGTATTTTAGAAAAGGTACATAAATTACATATTTTACAATTATTTGTTTAAAAACTGGTAATAAATAAAGATATAATAATACGTTGCACAGTATAAGCATATGACTCAACACTGTTTAATATAATTAAGCTATCGTTAATTTTAATGATATTAATGATTATTATATATTATTACATATTCATACTATGTAATATTAATTACATTAATTTATATTTTAGATCATCAATAAACCTTTTACCGCGGAAACTCCAATTTCCTCCGAGGCTGAGATAGAAGATATTAAAACGGCTGTAGTAGGCGTAATTAAAATATTGACTACAAAAATATACCGCTTACCATCTAATTATGCAATTAAAGCTTATTTAGTTCTCGTGAATCATTTGGAACAACATTACAAAGATGCAACAATTTTTCATAATGTTTCTAACATTCGATATTTGGTATTTATCAAAATGAGTTTTATAAATAATACATATAAATATGTATATATATAATATAAAGAATGACAAATTGTTGATAAAAAACGATAATATTTATCTTTTTTAGATTTTTGAAAGTTTCTTAAAAATAAGAGCTAATGCGCTTTATCAGCTTGGATTTCCAGACGGTACAAATGGTATAGTAAATTTTTATAGTCCATATCTGGTTCTGGAACATGCTCCTGCAGAACGAATAAACAGTAGCAGTGGTGGAAGTACTCCTCCACCAGCAAGTCCTGCACCATTGCAGCATGTATCTTGTACAGTAACTCAAATGTCGCTGGCACGCGCCTGTAAAGCTGTCATTACTTGTTTAAAGCAAGAAAAAGGTGAAATTAATTGTCATAACATTTATGGCAAACATTAAAATTATTTGAAAATAATGATGTATGGTATTGAACACTTGTTTTCCTTTTGCAGATTGGAAGGTTTTACAGTTAGTTTTGAAAGAGATGCCTTCAGTGATGCAAAACAGAGCCTTAATATTGTCGCGGCATAGTACAGATATTGATTATTTAGCTACTGCTATATGCTCCATGGTTGGTATTTTACTTTACAATAATAATTTAATACTCTTTTTTTTTTATTAATAATAATATTATGTTTTTTTTATAGGTCAGCGATAAGAAACTGGGATTACCAGAATCTTTATACAACGTTCCTCCAAAATTTAATTTCACCGAATTTCGCGGTGTAGTTTTCCCCGTGGTGGCATCATTAACCTCTTATCATACTCATCTTGAACCAAATTTACAGCAACGTCTTATAAAATGTTTAGAGGTATACATTAATATTAAGATTTACAAAAATACATATTTAACGTATTTTTGGAATCTTATTTAAAACACATATACTTAATTATTTAATATTGGAAATCATTTACTTAAACTTGATACTTTTACCAGCTTGGATTAACGACAAGATGTGCAAGTCAGTGTGTAACCAGTCTTACAACTTGCACTTTGGAAATGCGTGATGCTATGACCAAATTAATTAAGGAAGTTATTTTGAATTTATCAAAAATATCTGCGACCGTACATATTGCAATTCCAATACTAGAGTTTCTGTCAAGTATGATGTTATTACATTTCTTTTAGAATAATTTGGATTTATATAGTTATTTATAAACAATGCGAATTTTTATTACATTTTCTAGCTCTTACAAGACTACCGAAAGTATTTGCAAGTTTTATAGGGGATCAATATATGTCAATATTTGCCATATTGTTACCTTACACAAATCCATTCAGGTATAATCATTATACTGTATCATTAGCACATCATGTGATTGCAGTTTGGTTTTTAAAATGTCGACTACCTTTTCGGCGAGATTTCGTGAGTTTCATAACAAATGTAAGTCCTATAAAATAAAATGTTATTTAATTTCCTTTTCAGTGAATTACAATATCTATTATTGGGTCATAACTTTTGTTATGTTTTATATTTCAGGGTCTAACATCTAATGTTTTAGTACCGTTTGAGGAAGGTCATATAATGAAACCAGATTTTAATATAATCAATGAAGATTCGTCGAATAGAAAAAGAAGCTCAAGTTTAACTGAACAGGTTAAATTACATTTTGATCCATAATTGTTTTCTTATTTTATACACGTACATATATAATCAAAATACTTGATTATAATTAATTAAATTATTTTTTGTTTACAATTATAGGGTAGCAGAGGTCGAAGAGAAAGACCAATTATGTCAAACCGTATGATTGAAAGTCGCGCAAAAGATTTGAAACCACCTATTGACGAATCTTTAATGACTTTTCATGTGGAACTTACTGAAACTAGTATAGATCTCATGGCGCGGTATACTTTTTCAACTTACGCCGCTCGAACAAAACGGTATACATTAGAGTTAATTCAAATTACATCTGTCCGATTGAAATAATTTTTAATGAATTTTAATGTATCTTAATACCAAAGATTATATTTGGTTTATTCTGAAAATATATGTAATGATAATCGTGACTAAAGACAGTGAAATATTCCTGAATTCGAACGTTGAAATAAATTTCAAGAATATTTTGAAATATTGTTTGAGATTAAGGTACGATTTATATAAATATATATTTCAGTACACTCGCGGCTGAGTTTCTTCTTAAAGAAGGCCAATCTATGACGTGGTTACTTGGGAACAAGTTAATTACTGTGACCACAAGTGGTTGCAGCAATCGAGCTATGCGAGGTGGACTTTGTGACAACTGTTGGGCAGCTTGCAAAGTTATCCCACCAACGCCTGAACACACGAAAACCAGTCAAACCAATTTGAGAGCAACTTCCAGCACAGATGTAAATAAGTGTTCAATATTTATTTTAAAGGGATTAGGTGATGAAGAAAAAGCATACTGATTAGATTTTACATTTTTATCTAATATTTTAAATGAAATTATTTAGTTCAAAATAATAGATTTTTTTTCTTTATTCAGCAAGCAATATCAGCAATTTCAGATACATAATAATTTGCTTTTTATACATTAGGGAAATAAAGAATTATCGCGACAATCATCCGGTGGACATGGTAGTTCAAATACTACAACTGCAACGAATTCGCCCACCGAAGAAACAAAAAAATTGTTAGATGATGGGGATCCATCGAAAAAAGAATTTACGAACGAAGTACCTGAAAGAGAGCAGACTGAACCCTCCAAGTTAGAACATATACTCAATAGTGAGAAACAGGAGGAACACACGCCTTGTGCTTGTTTCTGTCAAGGCTGGGCAGAAATTTATGTCCGAAGGCCTACTGGTGATATGTCATGGATGATGAGAATACAAAATTCCATGCAATTCGACAACCCGACTGATTTCCCTGCGCAAGAAATCACGGCTCTGTACATGCCAACCCCGGAATATACTAATTATAAGAATCAAGAAGTTACGTCTGAATTTTCTGGAGATGAAATGGAGGTATTATTACGCTTAGAATTTAATAAAATATTTAATTAGTTTAAATTCTAAAATATAAATACATATGTACAAACTAACAGTATGCAGTACTAATTTGTGTTATAATTTATTTAGCAGGACTTATCCGATAAGAATAGTGAGCAAGTTCAAACAGATCATTCAAACGACATACAAAAGTCAGTTACATCATCTTCAGCTTCTTCGGGACCAATAACGATTCCAGGCTCACCCGCAAGACCAAGCCCATCGCGACAAAGTTCTCGTGATAGTCTCGAAAGTTTAGAAGAAGGAGAAGAAGGTATAATGAATATTAAAATTCTATTTCAGTGCTAAAATATTATTAACTTCCTTTTTGCCAATTAAAATATTAATAAGTTGTTTTAGTAGTACTAACAAGTGTTACTTTGCGTTAAGCTTTATTTTTTAAGAATGGATTCTTATATTTCTTTTTCATTTTACAGAAAGCAAACGTTCTCGAAATCCCGTCCGTCGATCAAATTCTAGTCCTGAAATGAGCGCAAACTGGAAAAATCCTTTTTTGAATAAGGAGAAACTTATTTTGCAACAGATGGATATTAGTAATTCTGAGTCGGATACAAAAACAGATGCAGAAATTAAAAAACATTCAAAAAATGCATATTCCAAAGATATGAGGTATTTTCAACACGATCACAAAAAGAATTTTATTTGTTCATGTACTATTTATGCATTTAATTTGTCACCCCCTCCGAATGATTATTGGATGTGACCAGTTATTCAATCTTAATTATAGCTACGTTCTAAGAGAACCTATTATTATTAACGATGTTTTTAATTTTTTTATTTCAGAGTCAGTTGTGAAGCCATTCCTGAAGAAATGTATGGAATGGGAACAACTCCTCCATCGACTGAAAACTCCGTGAATCAATCTTCTAATACACTAAATCAAAAAAATTATTCTGTAACGACTCAGGTGGTACAAAGCACGACAACTACTGCAACGACAGTGACAAGTAATACGGTACCTCCATCACCCACTGCTCTGCAGGTACAGTTATTGTATAAATTGTTATAATTTTGTATTAATTTTTCTATCAATCTATATGATTAGTATTGAAATTTATTGTATCAATTAATTGTCTTAGGCGTCAAACAATTTTCTGTCTATCCAAGCGCGTACATTACAACTGAAGCCACCGCAGTCTCCAACTCAAGGTTACTCACGTTTATCTAGTCTCGATTTGAGTCAAAAGTCTGCAAACATGGACTCAAAACCACCAATTGGAAAAATAAATATCATTGAAAAAGTAATAAATTTCATCGTGTTGTTTTTAAAATTTTTTTAATGTGATACATATTAAAGTTGGAGCTTTATGACAAACTTATTATTTTTTTATTTTTAGTTGAAAGAAGACAAATTTGATCCTGCATCGTTACCTCAACATGCATTCCGCGATAGAGGCCACACCATTTCAGTAATGAGCCCAGTTAAATCAGCTAGGAGCGAATGGGACAATATTCGACGTGGAAACTCACCGCGGATTAAAGAAATACCGAGAAATGGTATAAATCCCAGGTAAGATTTTTACTCGTTAGAAAAATGTAAATTGTTATTTAAAAAATTTGTTTATTTAAATAAAAGATAGTGGATAACGAAAACGTAAAATTTATGTTACAGTTTTGTGTTTTTACAACTGTATCATACGACTCATTTTGGTACAAACGAAAAGCCATTGCTGGTCCCACAAACAACATCTATTCAAAAATCAGTCACCATCTTAGATCGAATACAACCGTATGAAACACATAAAATTGGAGTATTGTACGTGGGACCTGGACAAGTGTCAAATGAAGTTGAAATCTTAGGTATTTTTAATAATTTTATTATAAAATTTATTATAAATATAAAGAATAAATATTTAAATGAAAGCATTTACAATAAACATATAATGTAATATAGTAAAACATGCCTACTTTAAGATGCATGAAATACAAACAAAAATTTCAAATGATATTCATGAAATAATTTTGTTAATATGTAGCTAACCAACATGGATCATTGCGTTATATGGAATTTTTACAAAGACTAGGTACTCTCGTAACATTGCGTGATGTTGATGAGACAGTTTTCTTGGGTGGTTTGGATCGCAATGGTGAAAATGGCAATTTTGCTTACATTTGGCAGGATGATGTTACACAAGTAATGAAATAATACTTTTAAAGTTTATTCACATTTATTAAAAACTTGCAGCATTTTGATGTAATGCATATAATCTGTATTTAGGTTGCTTTTCATGTTGCTACTTTGATGCCAAACAAACCCAGTGATCCAATTTGTACATCGAAAAAGCAACATATTGGTAATGACTACGTCACAGTTGTGTACAACGAAAGTGGGGAACCTTATGATATTCAAACTCTAACGGTAAAGTTGAATAATGATTTATTTATAGTTAATATAATTCTCTGGCTTTAATTTCTCTGGACTAAAATATGCCACGAACATTTAAATTTCTCTTCGTGTCATACAATGCGCAGTTGAACAAATGCAGTCCAGTTCTGTATATCGATGGGTAGAACCGGATGGTAGGCCCATTATAAACCAACTTCAGATGTATCAAAACGTCAATTCAAAGCATTACCGAAACTTTTGAATGTTACTCCTAAAGAAGTACTACCTTTTTTATCATTTTATCCACAGAGCTCACACAATTGTTTAAATTAAATATATATTATATTTTTTGTACTAATACAATTTTATCTTGAATATTAGGGGCAGTTTAATTATGCAGGAGTAATTATTCAACCATTGGACCATGGAACTAATCAAGTGACTGTTCAGGCAAGAAAAGAGTTGGCAGAACATATCGGTCACAATGATCCTAAGATTATCTCTGATCAAAATCTCGGCATTTTGTCTCGACAATTGGCACTTCATGCAAATGTAAGTTTGTTATACGAATATTTTGACTATGAGAAAAACAAATTCTTTTTTATTTGACCCAGGTTTAGGAGCCACAATGCCAACTGACCTTACACTCAATTTTTCAGAATATATTTGAATCAAATGTTATATACTCTTAAAAGTGTCACAAAGTTAAATTTAAAAAGTAACATATATATATAAATATTTAATTTCAGTTAGCGTCCATGGTTTCGTCGTCTTTGCAAAAAGGACATAATCCTTACGCGTCAAATTGGCTGGAACGATTAAGGCATATCAAGCGCTTAAGAGAAAAGGTCTTGCAGGAATCAATGAGTCACAATCAAGATGGTTCCTCGGATGAATTATCGCCAAGATCAAACAAGCGAGTTTACATGGACGACTTTACAGAATATACAAGTTAACTTTTATTTGAAGTCAGTGTAATTATTAAAGAAAGAAATAAGAAACGAAAAAAAAGCTTCTACATAGTATTCATTGCAATATAATTATTTGTTATTTCCTTATGATTTGAATTTGCAAATAATATTGTTTATTTCCTGTTTGTTCTATTGAACAATGATATTTTTCTTTGCATAAGATCAGAAATGCGAGTGAAATAAAACGCGCAAAAAAAATTATTGAACATAAAATAAAATATATATACATATCATTTAAATGAAATACCAGTGCTATATTCACAAAGTTAATTTGGAAGAATATTAGAAAATAATTTAATTATTTAATAATATTAAATACAAATTTATTAACCGAGTAAAACTTTTTCAGTATGATAGGTTTGATATATATCGTCCGATTTATAAATTTAGTTATTAACATTTCATATAACTTAAACTTTAAAAATTTATAATTTACAAAATCCTAATTTATTAATCATTTCACTCTAAGGTGATTTCCAAAGTCTGTTTTCACTCAGTTAGTCTTTTTTATAATTAAAATTGAATTAATTTATATTTTATTATATGCACTCCTTTGTAGCAGGCGTTAAAAAAAATCATAAAATACACTATCCATAAGAGAATATTTTTATGCATTTTTGCAAATGAAATTGTAATCCTACGTTCATAAAGTGGCTCTCTGGTGCGTATATGATAAATTATAAATTAATTAAATTTTTATCATAAAAGACAGTAATACCGCGACAGTCGATTTTGGACCACCCTAAGAGAATTAGCGCGTTTCGTTGGTCGGTTCTTTCAGGTTCTGTATATCTGAAACCTAAAGGGAATCGATCTGAACATTTTATATACAGTGTATATTGTACACTTATTTAATCAAATAAAATGATATAAAACTTATTTAATAAAATAAGTGTATAATATACAATCTATATTATATATTCAGGTAGGTACCCTTCGGGTTTCGGATCTACGGAACCTGAGAGAACCCGTCAACAAAACGCGCTAAATGTAAAAGTGTTATATTCACGGAGGGATGCGTTTAAAATTTATAAAAATACTGTTAAAAATGCTTTTAAAGTTAATTATTGATTCACAAATGCGCTATTAATCGAAAAGGACATTTTTATTTCTCTGTTTTGTATTTATCGGCGCTGCGTTTTTTCGGAGAAGTGTTCGTTCGGCGCCGCATCTTTACGTCCGAAATGTTGATTCCGCGCCGAGTACCAAAATGTGGCGCCATCTGAGTCGGAGCCCTTACATCTGTGCGATTGTAGGGCGAAACATTCGTTGTAAAGCACGTAGCGTATCTGAATTGCACGGCTCGGAGGTGGTCCGTGCATGGTGTATGTATATTCCGGAGCGGCATAGTGGGAGAAAGCTCTCGGCAATATGGCCGACCAGATGTGCCGCGGCAGGGTGTTGCAGTGGTGTTAGTGTCGCGTTATTTATGTCAAATTATCGCAAGTCTTGTCCAAATCTCGTGTGTTTTCATGGGCTCGGTGAAGTCCTGTGCAGAAGTAGGAACTCGTTTTGCATGAGGACCGCCTAGCATCCGCGGATCAGTGCCGTAATCATGACGTGAGTACAAACAATTGCATTTCTAGTCTCCCGTCAAACTCCACCGCGGACTTGTTATGTTTTTTCCCCCTTTTATCCTTTGTTTGTATAATTGGACGCTTTCGCGTGTACCTCCAACGAAACGCGTCACCAAATCGTTTTCAATTTTTAATTAAACGTTCGTCCTTTCATTTCATTTTACACGATTTCCTGGTGTTTATCGGGCGAATTTTTATTATTTTAAAAGCCCCTCGGGCGGGCCGCGGAGTTGCCAACGGAACGATCATTTATCGCGACGTTTTGACAGGAAAAGTCGGAAGTGCGGATGCACAGATGTCCTGTTTCCGCCCCCGTCGTCCGTGTGCACACATCCATGCTTACTTCGGCGCGTACTTACGCCCTAGTTTGGCACCGTCTACGAATATAGGGTGGCGTTATTGTTTAAAATATTTCCCATTCTTGGCTCCTCCTTTTCATTTGAATATCGCGCCTTCGCGCAATGACTCCGCTCATTTACTTTCATTTGTTACTCTCACCTTTCTCACATCCGAGTCCGTCTTCCTTATTTAGCTTTAACAATTTTTATAACAAACAAGTTTGTTTTGTTTTGAAGCTCGTCCGGTTGACAATGGTGGCAGTTTAATGTTTTGCACTGGGATCGCATGCTGCGTTTTTATTTGTACGGGGGATTTCATTGTCAGCGAATGCGAACTTTCTTTGCGACGTTTTTTGTTTCGTGATTGCGAAATTCGGGCTTGCAGGGAGAGGTTGTCGAAAGCAGGGCGACTTGAATCGATTATAGAAATATATTTTTGAAATGCAATACAACAATTAAATTGAATTTAATTATAAGCACACATAAAATTGAATTGATTAATGTGTTAGTTTAAAGGATATTTATTTTTCGTACAGTTTATAAATGGAACATTTCAACCGTGATTTTTCATCTTTTTATCTTATTCAAATTGGCCAATTTAAGTGAATACATATATAATGTGTACATTTGGTTTTGTTAAAAATTAATGACCTGTCAAATAAGAAGGAAAATGATTTGCCTTTAGCTGCGTTTCCGTTCAATTGTCTTAAAATTTTAATTGTGTGCTTCACTGTGTATGATATGGTTATATTAATATTTCAATTAACTTAATAAAATATTAAAAATAAATGAAATAAATTTTAATTGACCGGCAATTGATATTAAATTAATTATATTTATAATGTTCTGGGTATGCAGTTATTTATGATTACACAGTAGTGTTATGCTATTATTTTTCTGCTTTCCTGTTAATTAATTGAACTACAAATATATGGTTAATTAGATTTAATGTTTGTAAAAATTATAAAGTATTAAAATCAATGATTAAAAATTAATATTAAATTAATGAATTGTGAAAACAATAAACATTTCTTACAAAAACTATTTATGCAATGAGTAATTGTTGGGTGATTAAAGTTGTGACCTTAGATACTCCATTATAATTGCAATGATAACAAAATTAATGACTATATTTTTCCTTTCTTTAAAATGTATAATTTATACATGGAGTACAAAGAGAAAGCGGTCATTTTTGTTTCTTAAATAGAATTTGAATGAGTCGAGAAGGTGTGAAATTGATATCTGATTAATTTATTAAATGTTTACAAATTTATTCCAAACATAATTCTAAAATGAAAATATGAATGAGATAAATTAATTCTTATATCACAAGTGTATATCTTATATCATAAGATGATTCATAATTTGATTTATAAGTTACTAATAAGAAAATTTTAATCAGGTATTTTTTTCCAGATTACAATTTCAGGTGTTTTTTGTAATAAAAATTATTAATTTTAATGGCTTTATTAATTATTCCAAATAAATTATGTAATATTCTTTTTACATTATATTTGTAATATATTTTTTGAGTTTTAAATAATATTAAATTCTTCAGATATTGGAGAAAATTCTGAAATCAGATGTAAGAATAGTTCTTTGGTATATTCAAAATACTTTAAGAATTTGTGTAAAATATTCTTTATTACTTAATAATACGAGGGCCATGTGATGAATTGAACCTTTTCACTATAATTTGTAAGCCAAACTGTTCAGAAATATTCAAATTTCTCGGCATTATTTAGATTCCATTTTAATTAGTCGAATAGATTGAATATTTTGTTTGTTATTGCATTGAAAATTTAACTTTCGTAGATTTAATTTCTATAAAATTATTTAACATCAAATTTATAAATAATATTTATTACTAAATTCAATAAGAATCTTGATATAATAGCAAAACAGAAAGTAATATGTTGAAAAGGTGAAGAGCACAAATGCAAAAAACCAGTAATTAAAAAATGTACTTCTGTAATATCTGACAAGTCTTTCTTTAATTTTTGGTCAACCATTTGCGGTTTCAGAAAAAAAAAGAAGAAATAGGTCAACGTAATGCAAGAAATGTGGCCGTTATTACTTTGACTTTTGAGAACGATAAGAAATGGGCGAACATTTCTTTAGACCAAAATTACGGGATAAATTTTAGCTTGCATAATGGAAAAAAGGACTTGATAACAAATGATCTTTTGAATTGATGAAAATGTTATCAACAAAAGAGATTTAATATATTATGATGCGGTACAATAATCTTGCCGGGAGAATTAGATCACTTCAATTATAATGTAGATCAATGAATTAAGGAGGTCATTCACCATACTCATAAAAAGAACAACTTAACTGGAATCAAATATATTAATAAGTTATTTTCTTTCTTTTGTTTTAAGAAATTAATTATAAATTCGGTATCGTTTGATTTTAATTAATGATCAAATTTGTTTTTTTTTTAATTCACTATAAAAAAACACATTGTTTCCTTAATATTTTTGAAGGATTGGTGGATATAAACACTTATTGGTGGATATAAACACTTAAAATTTAAGAGTTAGGAATGCCAATAATATACAAAGCACCTTGAATTTTATAGACAAGGCAACGCAGAGTAGACATGTCTCTGAGTAAATGTAGGAGATAAGCTCGTTTTTCAGTGAGTTCCATCACTGGAAAAAAAATGATCATAAGCAACATAAAATTATGAGTTGGAAAAATTTGCAATATAGTTCGATTGCTACTTCAACAAGTCTAAAATTAAGGTTAATAATTCTGTTGCGCTTATTATTTAATGACAATATAAAAATTGCGAAATTCATTTTTGCTTGTTCCAAATAGAAAATATCAATGATCCACTGACTTCTTATGGTTTCAGTGGATTATTTTTCCAGTGGGAAAAATAATTCATTTAAATTGACAGTGGGTTGAACTATACATTTGGGATCCTTTCTTTTTCAATGATAAAAATATAGCGTTTATTTCATACTCAGCAAGATAATCCATTATAAACAGCAAAATAAAATTTCATTTAATTTACATTAAATACAATAATTTAAATCACCTTTTAACATGGAACAAATTAAGTTACAAGCGAAGTAAACGCGAAGCATTGCTGAAAAAGAAGTATTTAAAACAGAACGTAGTTTTGTTTGCAAAAATAATATCGTCTTTTGTTTTTGGAGTTGCTCTTGAGTCATTCGACCAAAAACAGCTTCAAACTAAGCACAATAAAAGCGTGTCTTGAGGGAAAGTGCATTGAAAGTTGGCTCGTATTTCATTGTGCAAATATCAGTGTATATCTTATTGCAGAGTGTCCCTTTCAAGGCATAATAAAAGTACGCCAGATGCAAAAGTGGAAGCTATCTTTTGGTATCTTAGCTTGTCTGTGTTTTAATTTTACCGGACGAAAGAGAACTTAATAAAATTTACAAACATTTTCATAGACATCCTAGGCTCCCCCCCCCCAAATTTCATTAGTTGTATTCTAATGTTCCATACCACCAAATTAAAAGTATCATTTTTACTAAATTGACATAAAAGAGAAAAGGACACTTCATCTAAATTAGTCTGACAGAAAAATTGTTTAAATAATTGTAATCTTCTTTTGTACTTTGAGGACATAACGGACAAAGCTCCAAAGTACAATAAAAAATTATAAAATTTATTCATATATCAATTTATGAATACATTGTTGAATTTTTTATTGTACTTTTTGCAACACTGTCCATCATCTCCTCAATGGATAATATAACATTTGGATAAGATAAAAAAAAAGTGGATCAAATTACAATTTTCTCGCCTCTTTTTATTGCCTGCTTAATGTTTGCTTCTTTTTTCCAGCTGTTAATTTTTGCGAAACATCGATCGTTTGTGATTTCCAAGCGAGTCGATGTATTTCGCCAGGTGCCCTTGGATTGGGGTATGGCTTTACCTGCACCCAGTCATCCGATATATTAGCGCGGAGAAGGCATATGGGTGCCGTGTGCACGTTAATTAGATAGGCGAATTGAACCCTGGGTGGCTCTCTGTCTTAGAATATAAACCCCGTAGGTTTCACTTTCCCAAACTACTTTTACTAAGTTCCATCCCCCTCCCCCTCCCCCTCACCCAACTATATAAATTCCCTAAAATTCACCTCAAGCATTTTGCATACGCGTTTAAGCGAGAGGCGGATAAAAGTGTAACGCTAATATATCCACGCAACGTGAACTCGGATCGCGTGCCGCAGTTAAAGCGGCGTTAATTCAGTGCGCGCAAAGTTTCATGGTTTATGCTCTAAAAGACGCAACTGGCTCGGGAGGAAGTTGGAGAGAAACCTCCAATTGAGGGCATAAATTTCTGGACCATCTTTATACGACCACGCGTGCCATCATATTCAATACATTAAGAAGCACATTTGTCACTTATTTTCATTTAGTCTCCCCGTCTTATTCAAATGCTTCTTTTTTTATTAAACCTATTAAAGGCTCCCGGGCTGACCCCACGTCGGCCTTAAAATATGATTTTACGACTTATAATCAAATAAATCTTTTCGATATCTGTGATTGTTGATCGTTAAAATTTATACACCGAGAGAAAAGAGTTGGTTGCAACAAAGTTACGAGAAAAAAAATGTTACAACAAATTACTATATATTATTAGTAAACGGGTTATATACTTAAATTATTATAATATTCTCCAAACATCAAGTTTAAATGATATATATATAGACTCATGAAATGCACATTTCGGGGACGCACCCACAAATTCAACCACAAGTTACACTCCTGAATATTATATTATGTTGTACACGGCGAAAAAAGTTTATATAATTTTTATTAATAGTTCGCGTAAAATTAACAAACTGAGTGATAAAGCAGTGACAAAGGCCTTAGTTTTGTAATCTTTATTAAAAGTATATTTTTATTTAATAAAGCATAAATAAAAATTATTATGTAGTTTGATAAAAATCATGTACAGTTTATTAATATTTAATAATAAGAAATATTTATATATTATTTCAGAAAAATTGTCAAAACATTAGTTATTAAAATTATACAACAGTTTGTTAAAATTGTGCGCCGTATACCACTGCGCACACG